>LFZO01000644.1:0-23979 GCA_001578225.1 Pseudocercospora musae
GTACCTTCTACTCGCGCCTTAAAAGTTTCTCCTCTTCGTATAGGACTATATATATAGCGATTAAACCAATTCCCGATAGGATATCTAATACGCGGCGCTTTACCCTATATAATAGTAGATACTACCTAAACGCCTTTATAAACTAATTTAACCTATTCCGAGATTACGTATAGAGAATAAATACTATAAGTATAAAGATTCGCGAGTTAAGATTATTAGGAACAATGTTGCGTTTACTAACGAGCGCTACGCGAGCGAATTTATACTAATCTAGTATAGTTTCGTAGATAACTATATAAGTATCCTTAAAGTTCTTAATCGAGAAATCGTCGTCGAATGTATTACTTAATACTATCTCTATATCTATATCTACCTATACTATAGCGCTATCCTAGGGATCTATAGTAGGACTATTGACTATAGTATTCCGCTACTTCCTATATAGACTCTTCCTAATTAAGCGATCTAGATCGCAAATAATCCTACTCTCCTTACTACTACTAAGGCAGATAGCCTAATGCCTTTTTAACTCGGTATTAAGTAATATAGATAGCTTACTAAGCCGCTACGTATATAAACTCTTCTATAGATTACTAGCCTAATACCGAATAACCTTTACTATAGTAAGGTTATTCTCTCGGATTTTCGACGTAATCTTATAGTATTTTGCCCTCTCCTAACGATACCTTCTTTTTCTACTATAGCCTTAATTAGACTCGCTACTCTTATCTATACTATTACGATTAAGCCGCTCTATAAGTTACTTATTATCTAGGGAGTCGCTTAGCTTATTATCTAAGGAGTTGGATTCCGATTACTCGTTAGATATAAGCGATAAGAGGTTAGAACTACTTTAGTAGAACTAGAGAGACTATATAGAAGCGCTAGCCTCTACTATAGAAGTACGCTAAAGGTATACGGAGCTTAGTAGAGGAGAGGAAAGTAGACTTAAGGATATACTATACGATAGCTACCTAGAAGGACGCGTTAGTAATAACGATAATATATTTAAGTCCGATTTCGATATTAGATAATCTTAGAAAAAAAGGAGTATATAGCTAGACTCGAATCCGATATAGAGTACGACTTTTACTATAGGATTTTAGTATTTAAGTAGTAATATCGTAGATAGAAGATACTCCTTACTAAATGTTTATATAAAAGCCTAAAAACCTACTAGAATCGGCCTAGATAAGAATAGTAATTTGATTATTCTATACTATAATTAGTTCGATTTTGTACTTAACTATATAGAGTTTCTCTCTAATCCTATAGCGGCTTAGTTTCCGGCCGCGAGAGCGGTCCGGAAAGTCAAACCTTAAACTCATTCATTTGTTCATTACTAATGCACTAGAATGATTATAAAATCGCTACATTCTCGCTCTGGTCTCCCGAGATAGGCCGCTAACCCTCTAGCTGCGTCCGCCTACGAGTTTTCAAAGGGATGCCAATGTGTGCTATTTGAGTATTTACCCGCTTGCATAAGTCCATTGGTCTTGGTGCCGACAGCCGCAAGCGTGTTCCCAGATGCGAGAACTCGCATATCCGGACAACAGATTCGGGCAGCGCAGCTGCCATTATAGCATAGCTTCTCTGAAGGCAGGCAGAGCATCCATCTGTTCGCAACGTGTGGTACCCTGGTTTCTTCTGGTGATCGTCAGCGGGGTGTTGATAGACGCTGTCTCACGGATACATGAAGACATAAGAACATGTGCGTCGGCCCTGCAGAATCGAACGCACTGTTCATCGCTACCGTAGGGTGGGGAGTGGCCATGGGATAAGATAGGAACAGTGTGGATGATATCGAACGAGGTGAGGTTGTCAGAAGAACATTGATCTCCTTCGGCCTGAAAGCTTTTGAGCAAGTCCGACCAGGATGAGGAAGAGATGCACCTGCTTGAATGAAGGGAACCCAATATCAGATTTCATTCACCTCCTTTTTGTATATGACAGTATTATGACTACATGATAGGAGCACTTCATTTCGAAAGACCAAATCGCAATATCCCATCTTTACTTGCTCGTACAAAAACATCTCAGACGAATGCTCTGTTGTATGCATGCACCATGCACGCACAAGTGATCGTGCTGAACGTCCGAATCACGATTTCCGATCCAATTTTCTTCCACGCTCTCCTCTCACATGACACTTCGTAAAGGGCTATGGGGGAGCTGCATCCTGTCAATACTATTGCCCCTGAAGCGGCTCACGAATTGGTAGCGATGTGTACTGTGGTATGGACGTACCAACACCATTCCCATTGACCATCGTCGGTGTTGCCGTTCCACTTCCAGCAAGGCCTTGCTCGGCGCCGCTCGCTGACAGAGCTTGTTTCGACTTTTGCTTGAGAGTGAGCGGGAATGGATAGTCCTCTGGCTCTTCCTGTAATGTTGTCAGCAATATCCTTCTTGGCTCTCAAAAGCTCGTCTCACCTCTTCAGGAAGCTTCCATGCAATGTAATCTTCGGTGCTCAGGCCTTCACGCCCTTCTTGAATTGAAGCGAAGTCGCCTGGAGTCATCATGCCACTCCTGTCTCTTGGACTGCCAGGTGCGGACAGCGGTCGGGTAATCTTAATGTTCTCCGTACCATCGAAGAAGCCTGGTTCGTCCTCTCCATCCTGGAAACCATCTGGGTATGCTCGTCGTAGGGCGAGTTGACGTGCCTTGACGTATTCCATTCCCATTCTCTTCCAATCCAGAAGATCGCTCAAGCGTTCCGTTCGATTTCGCTGGTTGATGCGTTGTCGCTTACTCTTCTTGGTAAATTCGAACATGAATTCGGCCAGCTGATTCACGCTGTCGTCAACACCCTTCAGTCTCCGATCAACGATGTAGATACCATAGTCCGCTGCGTTCTCGATCAACTCTTCCATGTAGCAGCCGAAACCAGAAAGATTGGTGGTGATCGATGGCACACCCATCACGGTACATTCAGCGGGCGTGTAACCCCAAGGTTCGTAGTACGAGCTGAAAATACCCATGTGTGTTCCTCGTACAAAGTCGTCGTAGTCCATTGGTAGTACAGGGTTGCCAGAACTCAAGAATTCGGGGTGGAAGATGACCTTGACGCGATCCGATGGGTGGTTGAAAAGCTGGCAGCGTCGCAGTTGGTTGAGGATTGGATCTTCGGCGTCGTTGACCAGATTGTGCGTGACGATGGGTGGTAGGGTATGTCGCTTCATGGCAAACAATCTTCTGCGCAGCATGATCTTGTCCGCAGGGCTCAAGAGGTCCTTCTCATCCGGTGGATCTTGGCCTTCGTGCCACGAGATGGATTTCTCGAACAGCTTCTTGCCGATACTCCTCTCGATGTGTCCCAACGTATCTTTCAACGACTTGACCACTGCCTGGCCCTTGAGCGCCTCAACTGCCAAAGATTGCGTTTGCGCGGGGAAGATCAAAAAGGCCACGACAGTCATGTCCGAGCCCGCTGCTTTCATGCGGTGATTCAAACGAGCGAGTGACTCGATGAACATGTCGACACCTTTATTTCTGTATTCGTATCGTCCAGCGGTGAAGAAGTAGAGTGTCTTTTCGGGGTCGAAATCGTTGTGACCGTAAAAGTGACCACGCACGAACTCAGTAATGCGATCCTTGCTCATCTGGTGCAAATTCTGGAATTCATGGGTTGCAGAGAACTTCTTCACGTTGAGACCGTTTGGTAGGACACCATCCGGTTTCCGCTTCAACAAGTGCTCACTCTCGTAGGCCGTGATATGACTGACGGTGGTGAACACGTCTGCTGAGTGTGCGGCGCCTCGTTCTATGCAGTATCGGTGGTAGATGCCACGCTTTCCAGCTTCGGCATCCACATCAAAGTACTGCAGGTTGTTGTAGAAATCGACGGAACCGGCGCAGAGGTATCGGCCGAGCAATGTGGCGTGGGTGGTGAAAATGGTGGTGACATCGATCTTTCGCTTTCGGCAGAGAGGGAGAGCAACGCCTGCCAGCCATTCGTGGAACTGCGCTATGACTGCGCGCTCCTTCTCGTGGTAGACGTACTTGCTCGTGTCAGTATGATGCCGTCTCGCAAGCCAGCAGCTGTTCACGACTCACCTCGCCCAGGAACCACGCGATCAGGTAGCCAAACACAATGGCTTCGTTAGTCTCGTGGTCATCTGGAGGACTTGGGATGCCCGCAGTCGACCACAAATCGCCTTTCCATTCGTCGAGCTTGTAGTAGCCCGTGCCCGTGTCGAAAAGCAACACTCGTGGAGCTCCGTCAATCAGCCAGCGTCCGTACAGCGTCTGAATGCCGCGCTCATTCATGCTCTTGATTGTTGCAATCAGAGCTGGATCTCTAGGCTCCACCTCTTCGACTTCCACAGCTGCTGAAGCTCGATTGAGCGGACCCAGCAGGGTATAGCTGGAGCCATACTCGGCGGTCGTCACCTGCGCTTTCGACTTGAGCACACTGTAGATACCGCCGACTCGGTTGGCAACTTCGGTAGCCACTTCGAAAAGCACATGGTTGTGCACGTCGCGCTTGGGTTCGTCGCCCATGGTGGGAGAAGGCCGGTGCAGCAGACAAACTGGTAAGGACTGGAGGGTATGCGAAGGGCGTGTACTTGTTGTTGTTGTTGTTGTTGTTGTTGTTGTTGTTGTTGTTGTTGTTGTTGTTGTGAGAGAGAGATGTGTGTCGGGTGGACAATGCCTTGAGGATGTAGGTCAGTGGATGCGGATGGGGTCTCGGGCGTGAAGGGTCATGGAGCTGCGTGCTCTGCCCCGGCGAAATGGCGGGTGGGTCGTCAAATGGGCAGTGATGCACCGCGTTGGATCCTCTCCACGATGGCTGTGCGGAGAGTGTTGGGGATTGTGAGGGAAGCATACCTTGACGCCGTTGATCAATCGGAAGGTGCACTGCAGTGCGGAAGGCGGAGCAGACAGATGCAGCGGAATTGCTCCAGTTAGAACTAGTCGAGAGGGTGGTGAGTGTTTTTTGTGTCGTTCTTTGTTCCCAAGTGAAACACAAACACTCTGCGCACCACGGTCCACAACCAACGTTCACGCTCAGATATAGGTAATAAAAGTATGTAGAATTGTAAGGATGCCAGGTGTATCCTAGTCACCAGACTCGTTGAGATGTCCCGCCCTACCCAATGCTGCTCGTCGGCAACGATATTCCACCCTCTTCACCCCAAGCTCCCGCCAGAAAGCTATCGAGCGCTATGATCCATGCTCATGCAGATGCATCTCTCCCCGTGCGCCGTGCGGAGTCGAGAAGCGGCGTCAACACTCTCTGTTCTGCTATCCTCCAGTTACCGTCGGCCCTTCTCGCGGCCCTTTTGCGAACACCCTTCATCTCACCGCCGATACCCTCCTACAAGTCACACCATATATACACACCGGGCCAAGCCACCGGTTGAGCAAGCGATTTGATGGCAATGGGGCGGAGGTCGGCAGCCGGATGACTTTCAGACAAGGGTGCCTTGCATATCAAAATGCCCGCCGAAGAACTACTTGAGGCGAGGGACTTGTCTTTGGGCTGGGACTTTCATTAGGTGCGTACTGTATATTGCATGTCCTCCATCCATCACCGTTGATGGACCCCGGAAAGCATATCTCACCACACTCGACCTCATCCACAGGCCCATACGCCACTGGCCTTTCCTCCATCACTCACACCGGTCGCGATGCAAGTCGACTCATCTCCGTTTGGAATGGTGATGACATGCTTGTTGTAACCGAAGCCCGCCCCGCCAGTGGCACCTTGTCCGAGCAGAGAGCAGCTGTCGCTATCAGAGAACAGAGTGAAGGTGCAGCTGCCGTTCATGGTCTGGGCGATGGCCACTCCGCTGTGCTTCAGAGCCGTGCAGTACAACGACTTGACTTTGGTCAGCAGAACCACCTCGCAGAATGGCTATCGCAGTGAACTCACCTTGATGACGTCTTCACCAACAGGCTTGCCGCAAGTGGTCTTAACGGCGCTGAATGGCAGGTCATTCGCAGCGCCAAGTTCGGCGCCTGCTGCAGCGGCTGACAGACCATTGTAGTAGGTAATATTCGTGTTTTGTGGGTAAGGAGAGAAGCCACCGGACGGGCCTGTCGTCCCCTGTGGCAAGGCACGACCATACGCGACAGCGATGGACGCGCTGAGGGCTGTGAGAAGGAGTATGCTTGGCATGATGGGTTCAGAAGACTGGCCTGGTAGCACTGGCGGCGATTGCTCCGTGGTTGAAAGGTGGTGCAGCTGATCTCCCTCTAGGTCCGTCTTCGGCGTCGATTATCTCAAAGCCCGAAGGTAAATCGGCGTTGCTGATGTTGTAGTCGTGCTGTTCGGCCTTCTTCAGCACTGCTTCCTGCCGCTGTCGTTCTTCCTCCAGCTGTTGTTTCGCTGAATGTCGTGCTTTTCTCGCTTCCTAGACGTTGCTCACGAGGATGGCGGTGAATGTGGCAAAGAATGATACGGCGATGCTCAGGACCATTGCGAAGATGAATGTGGATCAAAGAGGCTGTCGGTGTCAGACGTGAGTCGGCGAGCGGTGCCTTCTTGAAGTGAGATTCGGCGAGGTGGGCTGCTGGAACAGGTGCGACTGCTGAAAGTGAAGAAATGTGGGATGGCCGTTGTGTGACGGAAGCAAGCTTTTCGAAATAGTCTGGGGAGATGATGGAGCGTTGGATGTTGGTGGAAGAAAGGCGTCAAGGATCGACGACAAGGCGTCTTTTATGACTGCTTAAGCGTGGCAGGCGCATGGCATCACTCGTTCAGCGACTGCCAACGGCATGGTTTTGAAAGGCAAGCGCGAATGCTACCTCACCTCATCGATGCTGGGTGCAGAAGGTGCAATGCATACAACAGCCTTCTACCTAGCTAGGTAGAGATCATCGTGTGACTACTCCATCAAATTGCACTGCTGCAATTCACGCTCGCCCGACGCGACCGAGCATCCGAGTGCAGTGCAGTGCAGTGCAGTGCAGTGGAGACAGACAGACATGATGCTGTTGTGGAACCGCATGAGCATGCTTTCCACGTTACCGTCTCATCCACGTGGTGGCACAGAGTGCGTGCTCGCGCTCACCGACATGCCTTGCCTTGCGCGACGCAACAGGTAGTGTCTTCAGGTGTAACGTGAGCCTCTGGAACCATTAAAACCATGGCAGCATACTCTGGCACGTGCAGCTTTGAGAGGCCAAATTAACCTCGCTAGACGCTCAATATCACGTGAACCAACCAGCCTCCCCAAAAAGGCAATAGCGCAGCCGTTTTCACTCGCGGAGTCCTGGAGGTGCCAGAATTTGTCCATGTCGTACGGTTTGCTGGCGCCGAGCCCTGCTGCTGATCATCGGCGGTAGTGTTGTACTGCATCACAATCTTCTGGATTTGGAACACTGCATCGTTCTTGGGCGGACCGACAGTGAAGTCAGGATTGCCATCACTACTCGAACGTCAGCTAGGTCTGTCTGCCATCACAGCCTGTTATGAGCTTGGGGAACTCACGCCCAATTATTCCAAACCCAATTCCCAGAGGTGGTTGGCACATTCGTCTGAATCTGTTGCTGGAAGACTCCATCGAGGTAGAAACTGCTCGTTCCGTTCACCCAATCAAGGCGATATTCGTGCACAGTGGATGTAGCATCGTCAGCAGCTTGGCCGTAAACTTCAGAAGAGTCCTCTTCGCCATGTGGTCCTTGGTTGGTATATTGCATTGCACGAGTGCCATTATTGGCGTCTAGGTTCGATGTAGAGTTTGCGTCACTGATCCATTCGATATCGATTTCCTGGCTGTCGGAATGGTAGAAGAACATGCCTAGTATGTATCGTCAGTGATCCTTACCTGACTCGTCATATCTTCTCCGTGCTCACCATTGCAGACACCTGCTTCGTCAGTCAAAACCGCATAAGTCGATACGCTTGCATAGAGCACTTCAAACTCCGTCGAGACTTCTGCACATTGCAAAGTACTCGTAGTTCGCCCGCCAGGAACAATGAGCTTGAGATATCCATCTTTCACCTGCACATTCTCGGCATCAAATTGATGATTGAATGTTGCTGACGAATGACCGCTGCTGTCGTCGATAGTGTCACTGGATATGACAAGGCCAGTGGGTAGCGTGTCACTAGTGAAGGCGAACGTTGTTGTGGATGCAAATTGGGCAACCGCTGGGATGGCGGTCAAAGTGAGAAACTGTAGCATTGAGAAGATATCACGCATCCTTTTTTTTCTCCAAAGCAGGCCTCAAGTGTCAAGCACGTCCTGAAGGATCAAGGAGATGTCGAAAGAGCCGTCCGCGAAATAGTCTTGTATCCTCCGGATCTGGACCGACATGGGCGGCGCCATCAAAAGCTGGGTCGCATGGCGCGCCAATCTGGGTGAAGCCACATCGTGGATCGGCTCTGAATCCCATTAGGCACCTTGCGCACAAGATTTGAATTGGCAGTTACGCTCCGTACACGCGGTGGTAGTACACGCTAGTCCATTAGCATGTGAATAAGCTCGGTGCAGTTATCCGTGCGTAAAGGATTAAGTAAATAAAAGTAGCTATTAACTTAACTATACTATATTTAAATAAGTATAGCTTATAGCGCTACTAGCTTCTTATCTTATAAATTCTATCTATAATAAGGAAAAAGAGTTCTCTATAGATACTACGCTCTTCTAAGTATATAATTTCATTTTACGAACTCTATAATATAATAGCTAAGATAGAGTAGGACTTTACTCTAGAACTAGATATATAGCTAGTCGTTTTTATATTTATTATAAGCTAATTATTAACGTTACTATAATATCGTTTTCCTATATATATATCTAGCCTTCTTTTATCTATTCCTTTCTTCCTTTTATATTCTATAAAAGTACCTTTCTATAGAGATATAATTATTAATAATCTAGATAGATCTTTTAGTAGCTTTAATAATAGAATCTACTAAGATAATAGCTAAGAAGTAGATTACGAGTCGTAGCTCTCTCTTCTAAGAATACTATTACTATATCTACTTATACTAACGTAAATAATAAAACTACGATATCCTTATAGTAAGTTAGTCTATATTTCGTCTTAGACTAGTACTAATTATTCTAGCTATAGAGGAAACTAATAAAGAACCTATTCGTATATAAGGACCTCGATAAGGTAAGGTCTCTTCTAAGTCCTAAGTATACTAAGTAGTACGCGCTTAGTATATATATAGAACGTACGTAACTCGTATAGCCTTTTTAATCTAGTATACTATATAATCCTTTTAAGACGTACTTATTAGTTCTACTATCTACTAAGTTATTAGTTAGGTAGATATTCTATACGTTACTATATATCTAGTTCCTAATAGTTCTAATAAGTCTATTCCTATAGTAGTCTATAGAACCTTATAGAATAGACGTAAGCGAACTAACTACGTTAGGTAGTAATACTACTCTACTAATAGATAATAATTGCCCCTAAGGAAATAAAAAATATTAGGCCTTACTTAGTAAGTAGTAGGCTACGCTAAACGAGCGAATTGCTCGCTTAAGAGCTAGATAGAAGCTACTAAAACAAGAAGTCTAGGTCTAGGAACTAGAGCGTAAGAATACGTATCTACGTCTATAGCGTAACGTAGGCTTAGTACTAGTAGGTACTAGGTACGATACAAGTATCGAGTAGTCTAATCGCCTAGTATTACTAGAGTCTAACTAGGCTACCGATAATTCTAAGAATAGATCTATAGAGAGTATCTATAGGATCCTATCCTCTTAGCTTAGTCTTAGTATAATACTATTATATAGATATAGCGAGGCGCCTACACTAAGCGTAGTAGACGTAGTTATAGGTTTTATAACTAGTAAGCTAAGACTAAAGGAGCTAAAATCCTTTAAAAGGAATACTATTAAAGAGGTAAGGAGATTCCTAAGGGAACTAGTCTTAATATTTATCCTATTAGGGAATACGTATTGTACTAACGATAGTAGGACGCTATATAGGATTATATACCTCGTAGGCGATACGTATAGGAAGTAGTATAATAACTACGATCTTAAAGATCTAGATAATTATATCTATAAAGACTTTAAGGACTTCTATATTAATTACGTAGGGGATCCTATGAATCGTATACTAGACGTAATCCTCGAGTATAGGGCTACGCGTTAGTATAAAGACTAGATAGTTTAAGACTTTACTCTCGAACTCGTAGTACTAGAAGATTAGCTAAGTAACTATACTAAGGCGTAGTATATACGCTACCTACTTATAAAGTTATAGCCTACGCTATATAGTACTATTGTTAAGTACTATACTATTCTAGAGCTAAGATAGGAACTAGTATAACTCGTAGCTTATATTAAGATAGTAGATAGACTATCTAGTAAGAAACGAGAGCGAGATAACGAGGGCTATAGTAGTTTAAAGAAGAAGCGCTATCTTAATAACTATAGTAGTAGTAGGGAGTAGAGTAGACGCGATAAGAAAGTAGACAATAAGCCTATATAGACTAAAGACTCGAAGCCTAGTCGAGATCTAGCTATAGTAGAGTAATATAGTTATAGAAGGAAGAGTTACTATAAGACTAACTATCCTAATAAGTATCTATAGAAGGATAGCGACTCGTTAGCGATGTGTAAGGTCGAGTTAGCTACTAAGGGAAAAGGTAAAGTACTAGCTAAGAGTTAAGGGTAAGTACTATAGCCTATTCTAGTAGCTCTATAGTATATATACTATCGTAACGCATATACAGCGTAATAGTAAGGTAGGGTAGAGACGTACGCGTCGAATACCTACTAGATAATATAGTAGATATTAATATTATCTTATACAAGTTTGTCTTCTAGTACTAATCCTAGTAGATTACTAATACTATCCTACCTAGTACTAATAGTTTCTAGGGAGAACGCGGATACTAGTATACTACTATAGAGCGTATATACTAAGCCTACGCGTTATAGACTTATCGGATTCGGAATACGTTATAACTAATATCTTTTATATCTTCGAGATACCTAACCTAGATTTTATACTAGATAGGCCCTAGCGAAGGGACTAGCGGATAGTCGTAGATAGCGTAACGGATATATAGATATATAGTACTACTAGCGAGATAAGACCTATTATAGTAAGCGAGCTATAGTAGTAATTTAAAGAACTACGTAATACGATATATATATACATATAGCAAGTATACGCAACGCTAGCGTAGTGGCTAAGGACCCTAATCTACTAGAGGAGTTTAAAGACTTTATAGATATCTTTATAATAATACTAGAGGCTCGAGGCTAGCTATATACTAATATAGAGTACTTGATTAACCTAGTTAATAGAAGAAAGCCTTCTTATTACTCTCTATATTATTAGTTAGAGAGAGAGCTCTAGATCCTTTAGGAATACCTTATTAAGGTAGTAGAGAATAGGTAAATTAGCGCTAGCGTAAGCGAGATAGGTACGCCTATCTTATTCGTACTAAAGAAAGATAGGAGTCTTTAGCTATATATCGATTATTAAGGGCTTAACGAGATTACTATTAAGAATCGTTATCCTCTACCTTTTATTAGTAAGATAATAGATAGGCTTAAGGTTATAGAATAGTATATTTCCTTAGACCTTATCGACGTATACTATCGTATTCGTATTAAACGAGGTAACGAGGAGAAGACTACGTTTCGTATATACTATAGATACTTCGAATACCTAGTAATACTATTTAGGCTTACTAACGGATCTATAACCTTTTAGGATTATATTAACCAAGTCTTAGTAGGCCTAGTTTATATTTACTATATAGTCTATCTAGTAATAAGTAGAACCTAGACCTATACATACCTAAGGGCTAGGTAGTATAGAAAGGGACTATAGGTAGTATAACCTATTAGGCTAAGGGAAGCTATACGAGGTAGACTATCTATTCGTAGTAGCTATAGAGGTAGTAGGTAGTAATTAGAGCTCTATAGTAAAGGTATAAGGAACGTAACTAGGGATATATACTAAACGAAGATTAATAATCTCTCTCCTTAGTAGGAAGAGGACTATATATACTAATCGAGGCCCCTACCTAATTCGGTAGACAAGTGTGTCCTAGTTACTAGACAATATCCCTCCCTTTCTAGATATCTAACTAGATACAATACTACGATTATATATATAGAAAACAAATAGGTAAGCTCTCTAGCTCGCTACCTTAGATAGACTTTTAATCGTACTCCTAGGGACTATTAATTCCTAGGGCTATTAATCCCGAGGTCTATAGACCGAGTTCCGCTTATAGTTAGTTCCTTATACGCCTAATTAGCGAAGCTTATACTTCCTATAGTTCTCGCCTAGTACCTTATTATCGTCTAGTTAGTCTATAAGGCCTATAGCCTCCCTATAGCTCTTCTTGCTATATATCTTATACTCGAGCTTAGATTATATCGTTAGAGCCTTGCGAACCGCCTTATAGGCACGCTAGTTCTAGTTCTTAATATAGCTCCTAAGATCCTTATAGTCTATTACAAATAGCTAGTTTACCTCGTCTTATATAGAAAGATTAGACTACGGAATATACCTCATAAGGGCATCTACTACCGGACTAAGGCCTATAAGCTAGATCGCGTATAGAAACGTATATAGAATCGTACTACCTTAGCGAAAGATAGGCGTTAGGCAATAGTAAGCCTCTATAACCTATACGATAGTAAGGTTAAAACTCTTAACCTTAGTTCCCTTAATATAGTAGAAGTACGGATCTATATAGGCTCGAGTAGCTATACTAGTAATATTACTATAAGGTAGATATAGTATACTAAACGAAGTAGAGCCCTCTAATAGCGGCTTCAAGTTCTACTAAGTAATCTTACTATTAGTATAGTTACTCCTAGTCTCTAGATCTTTAGGTATAAGATACTTATTAGTAAGTTCCCCTATCTATCTACTTAGTAGTACAAGGCCGCGAGCCTTAAGCTTCTATATCTATATAGCGAAATCTCTAGATTATATATATAGTCGATACCTTAAGAGTAGGCAAGCTTATCTTCTATCTCGAAGGATACTAATATATAGACTCGATTAGCGCTAATATCCTCGACTAGTTCTAGAACGTTACTATTTAAGCGTATTATCTCTACTAGAGACAAGTTACTCTACTTAGGTATCTCGCATTTATAATAGAATTTAGTAGACTTCGGTATAGAGATAAGTTTATATACGTAATTAGATCGAAGCGTAACTATAAGGAGCTACAATAGTAGGTTCTATTAGACTAGCTAGTTACTAATACTATAGATTTGTAGTAGGTTAATACCTATCTACTTCTCTAGTAGATAGCTACGAAGATACTAGTAATTTGTCGTAGTTTCTATAATTATGTCCTCTATAAGGCTCTACTTCTATCCCTTAAAGTCTTTAGCCTAGTTAAAGATATTATTAACTACTATACTATCTTGCCTAGCGATTATCTCCGAGATCTCTAGCTATCTAAAGGCTCGAGTAACTATACTTAGGAATCGCTCTAGTATAACTAGTATATTAGACTAGACTAGCGTAAAGGTATATAAGCCGAGACGCGCTACTAGGGCTATAGTAATAGAGGTACTAGCGAAGTAGTAAGCCTTGTTTAAGGTACGAAAGGCCTCGAAACCCTCCTCTATATCGCTATTCTTACTAAGTAGAAAGAGCCGATTAGTAAGGTTATCCTTTATATTAATTAGGTATAGACTATAGAACTTTGTATAGATATTTAGGTACTTAGCGTAGATATCGTCTAGCTCGTTAGGATTATATAGATCCTTGAATTACTAAGCTAGATTATAGACGATAGTAAAAGAGCTAATATCCTTATCCTTAATACTTATAGTATCTAGCTCGGCTATAAATTGACCGAACTAGCTATCTATATAGTCGGTATAGACGTCCTTAATCTCTACCTCGAAATCTATCTCTTCGCCTCTACTATTACTACTAGCTAACTTAATATCTTCTTTAGTGACTATAGTATCGAAGCGTAACGCTTCCTACCTATATTCCTCCTCTTACTAGCGTAGCTTAGCTATCTTAGTAGCTTGCTCTTACTATAGGTAGGTTTATTAAGTAGTAGTATAACGCGGCCTAGTACTCTCTTAAGTAGTAAGCTCTCGGATAGCTACCTCGTCTACTATCTTCTATACTTTAGCCTAATAATAGATCGCCTAGCGCTAAGATAGGATAATAATTAGTATAATGCGAGCTAGTCCCTCGATAATGAACCTAGAGCTACTAATATAGTATCCCTTATTAGCTAGTAGCTATACTACCTTCTAGCTACTTAGGTTAATAGTAGCGATCTCCTTCTTATACTTCTTATAATACTTCGAGTCGAAGTCGCTATTAGTAAACGTAAGGCTTAGGTTCTACTAACCTATCTTCTTAGGAATAGACATAACTTAGTAGATTATTATCTTACTAACGAGTTTAGTACCTTATCGATAGTTCTTATTCTTATTAACGAAGGTAGTAATATTCTTAGCTTACTCTACGCTATTGTAGGCAAAGTCGACTAGGCTCTATAGGAGTACTATTAGACTACCCTAATACTTAAGGATTATAGTTAGATAGTTAAGTTAGTAGCGGATATTAATACCCTACTCCTCGATAACAGTAAGCGATAGATAGGCCTTAGAGAGCTCCTTATCCTCGAGAACTAGGTTCTTAAAATCGACGGTCCTATCTATTTCGTAGTATAGATCTATTATACTAGTAGTAACGGTAACTAATAGGCTCTCGCTAGCCCTATCGAGGATAGTAAGTAACTATCGAGTTGCCTCGATCTTTGCCTTACGATTAGTAATACCTATAACAATCTCAAAGGCGTTAGTAAGATTAGTAACTTAGATAAGCTCGCTATTCTCTAGAACTATAAAGATCCTAAGCGAAGTAGCGCTCTAGCCTAGTTAGACAATGTCACAATAGTAGTAGATTAACTAAACCGATAAGCGGTCGAGGAAGAGGTAGAGGAAGCTAGGTTAGTAGAAACGAGTTACTATTCTTTAGCTATATTAGAAGCTTAGTTAGTTAGGAGAGGAAAGAATAGATAAGTAGATATAGGCGCCTATTAATAAGGGCTTTAGAATAAAGACTATAGGTAGATATTTACTTATAACTATAGGCGCGTATATATAGATAATTGCTTAGTAGTTCGAGTAAATTTATACTTAAATAGTCGTACGTATATAGGTATATAGGTAGCCTATCCCGAAACCTTAGGAAGTAAAGCTTTATTTTCTTAGTACTTCGTATACGTTCCTAGTTATAGTAGCGCTCCTATTACCTATCTATCTAATAGTAGACTAGGTTAGTATATCGCTATTAGTCGCCTTGTAATTTAGCTTTCTAGGGAACGTATTAATAAGTTTTCGCTAATAATCCCTAGGGGAGTTATTAGATCGCAAGATTGCCTTTCGATCTACTAATCGCCTAATAGCTCCTATATAAAAGTAGTCCGTACTTCTATTATAAATACTACTCGTAACCTAGTTTTTCTAGACGTTCCTTCCTTCCTACTACTTATAGATAGCGAGGTAGTAGCTCCTACTAATTATCCCTCTAGGAATCATTATAAGTCGAAATCCTAAAGGTAAACAAACTCTAAATATAAAGCAAGTATAAAGGAAATATACGTAATAGTATAGTAGTATAACGAATAGAAGATTAAAAGGAATAAAAAGAAAATCGAGAAAATACTAAATATTCGGCTATAAGTCGTTTTATCCTCTAGTTAGCGCTTCTAGGACTTCTAGATCTTCTTTAGTAAACTAGTTATTATTAAGATCCTTATTATTCGGCTTGTAATCTAGCTCCTATATCTAGTCTAGCTAAGGTCTAGTATATATATTAACCTTAGGTTCTAGTTCTAGTTAGTTATATATTAAGCTAAATTAAACGTAGCTAATCTATACATATCTATCCCTTTCTTCTTAAGTTATTACTAATAGCCTACTAAGTCTTATCTATAGATACGAAAATCCCTTAGATAGCTTAGTATCTAGGATAGTATTTAGATCTTCCCAAAATAGGTTAAGGTCCCTAGCGACATTCTCTACGCCTACTATAACTTCTTTATTAGTCTAAGGAGTTATAGTAGGTTTCCTTATAAAGTCTACTTTCTTTAGATTTATACGTAGCTATATATACTTTAGTATAGAACTATCTAGCTCCTATAGCCAATAGGCTACGCTATTATAGAGTACTTCCTAAATACAATATAGTCCTTTCTAGTAGAAAGCAAGCTTATACAAAAAGCTCGTTTTTAGCTTAGATTAGAAAACAAGAATAAGATCTCCTTCCTTAAAAGGGGCGTAGTCTATACCTTAAGTATTATCGAAGTACTACTTTGTCTCTTCTCGAAGACGCCTCTAGCGAGTAAGGCCTTCCTAGATAGTCGTAGTTATTTCCTCGAGAGCCTTAGTATATAGGTAGAGTAGATCGGAACGGTCCTTAATAGAATCCTAGTTAAAGACGCTATAAGTGTAATAGGTAAGCTCGATAGGTAGTACTACTTCCTATCCTATTATAACTTCTATAGGTATAAGACTAGTTATTCTAATAGCCGTTATACGATTAGCCTATAGAATAGTAGATATATAGTTAGTAATAGGTATTCGCCTATCTCCTCTATTAGTAAGCTTAGTAATAGTATCGAGAAGGGCCTTGTATCTAACTTCGACTATAGTATTCGACTCTAGGTAGTATAACGATATCTTAACTATCTTAGCCCTATAGCTAACGATTAACGGTTAGACTTCTTTAGTAAAGTTAATTAGAGTATTATCTAGTACTATCTTAGTAGGCGCGCCCTATCTATAAAAGATCTCTTTCTATAGGAACTTAGCTATATTAATAGTAGTAATCCTTTTCGAGGAGAAGTAGAAATACTATACCTCTAGCTATCGGGATAGCGCCTCTCGAGCTACTAATATACTATTATTACTATTAATATAAATAGTATCTATATACTAGCGCTCCCTAACCGACTATTAAGTAGATATACAAAGTTTACTAGTACGCTAGTAACTATTATAGAACGCATATTTAGGATAGCTTTTATAGTACCTAGAGACGTTAGCCTAGACTCTATCCTACTAATACTACCTCCTAAGAAGGTTAAAGGTCCCCTTAGTAGCTCGGTATCCGGTTTCCTTATAAGGAGTATATAGGATCTCTTATCTAGCTTTAGTATTATTAATAAACCTTTATAGTAGGGCGTTAACTAGAGACTATCGCTATAGATACCTACCTTTAACTATAAATCGTTAGGCTTGCTTAATAATATACCGATACTAGCTCCTAGAGACTCCTAAGGCTTTCCTACTATAAGTAAGGAAGTAGGCAATATAGTATAAGTCGTCGGAGTATTCCCTATTAAGTATATCTACTTACTCGATGTCCTCGGTTCCTTGTTCCTCTTCTACCTCGGTTATAGTAGTTCTTTCTTCGATAACTAGGTAGGTATTAATATAGAAGATTAAAAAGAATATATAGTTAATTACTATATCGACGTCCTCCTCCTCTTATATCTCTATAATATCCTTATTCGTAACCGGCTTATAGGATAAGGCATCTATAGTAGAGTATCGTTTTCTAGGAATATAGATAGCGTTAAAGTCAAAGAGGTAGATCTACGCTACCTATCTAGCTATAGCTAAATTCGGTAGATTAGAAGCTACCCGATTAAGCTAGTAGACTAAGGTATTCGTATCTACCTTAAGCTAGAAGTAGATACTAAACAACTAAGGACGAAACTTCTTTAGTACCTTATAGACTCCTAGGCACTCTCGCTTACTAGTATTATATCGAGCTTCTATAGGATTCTAGAGACTAGACTCGTATCGTACTAGATACTATATAGAAGGTAAATCTCTATCGTACTATATTAGTACTTTATATAGCTATCTCTACTAGAGTCGATAGTAACTACGAGAGTGCCTACTCCTTTAGTATAGTTAATAGATACGAAGACTAGAGTAGTAATTAAGGCCTTTATAATACGTTCCTTAGCTTACTAATACTCCTCGTCCTATCGAAACTTGGTATCCTTTCGAAGGAGAGCAAATAGCGGTTTATAGACGATTAAGAACTCCTTAATCTAGATCCTAAAGTACGTAACTACTCCTACCTATATCTATACGTCCTTTTAATAGGTAGGAGTCGGCTATTCTATAATCTTCTTAATATAGGTACTATCTAGATGCCTCCTATTCGTATCTATAACGTAGCTAACGATATTAATCTTCTAGTAAGGGAGCTAAAGCTTAGAGCTATAGATTGTAAGATATATATACTCTAAGTCGTATAGAACCTAGCCTAGGTTTTAGATATACTCTAGAATAAAGTAACGAATACTAGGCTCTACCTCTTTATCCCTATACCTTGTCTTTAGCCCTTTAACTCCTATGTTATCTAGGAATAGTATAGCAATGTACGAGATATAAATAAATAGGACCTAGTTTATAGCTCGAATAAACTAGGTAATAGAATTAGTTACTTCCTATAGAAGAGTCGTCTATTATACGAGACTAAGTAGCGGATTAAAGCTTATAAGGTCTCTACTAGAAATATCTAACGTAATCTAGTTATACCCTAAGAAGATATTAATTAGCGTAGCGATAATATAGTTCCTAAAGGCTTCTAAGAAACTATCTATATCTAGTAGTAGATTAGCGTCTCTAATCGTTATAGTATTGAACTTCGTAGCTATATTAATTAGACGATACTCCTCGTCCTTCCTAGGAACCTACTTCTTTCTAACTAGGAAGTATAGATTTCGGTACGAGGTATACGATAGCTTAAGAGTACCTACCTATATATACTTACGTACTATATCCTCTACGATTAGGCATAGGCTCGGATTAATCCTATAGGATAGATACTTCTATAGTTCGTAGGGAATAGTCCTAATCTTCTATAGTAGTACGATCTCTAGGTTAATACGACCTAGATACGTAAAGTTATATACTAGTACTACCTCTCGATTATATAGTAGCTCCTCTAAAAGGTACCTTTCTATAGGCGTAAGCTCTAGACCTATACGAATATTAGTATTAGCTAGCAACTAGGACACACTTAACTGCCGAGTTAGGTAGGGGCCTCGATTAGTATATATAGCCCTCTTCCTACTAGGGAGAGATATTATTAACCTTCGTTTAGTATACATTACTAGTTACATTTCATATGCCTCTACTATAGAGCTCTAATTACTACTATATACCTCTATAACTACTACGATAGTTAGTCCGCCTAGTATGGCTACCTATAGCCTAATAGGTTATACTACCTATAGTCCCTTCCTATACTACCTAGCCCTTAGGTTTGTATAGGTTCGGGTATTACTTATTATTGCGAGCGAAGCTCGCCTTACAATAACAAGGGTACTATAGTAGCCAAATTTCCCAAGAAATTACTACGTAACTCCCCGGATTTTGGAAGCTAAAGGTCTAATTGGCTATAGTCTACACGAACTAGTAGGACGGTAAAACTCGAGCTCCGGCCTCCGACGATAGCCTTAGGCAAGACAGCCTACTATAATAATAGCCTACAACGATACCTACCTACCTATAACGACGACTACCTACCTACAACGACGCCTAGCTACGACGATAGCCTACCTACAACGACGATAGCCTACCTATAGCGACGATAGCCTACCTACAACGACGATAGCCTACCTACAATAGGATAGCGAATACCTAGCCGTCTCGTAGAAGTAATACGGCTACGCGATCGTAAGGCGGAAGCTTCGCTCGCATATTGTAGATACGCGGAGCCGTCTACAAGTACATATTAAAGGATACTAAACTAGAGGAAGTAGATATAATCTAGTTAAGGTAATAGAGATATAGGGAACCTCTTAATATTTAAAAGACTAGTATAAACCTAGGTAGGGCTTAGTATCCCTAATAGTATAATAGAACGTAGAGGTTTTTAACGCTATATAAAACCAATAGGGGCTTTAAGGAAGTTAGGAAGGTAGAGTAAAGGGCTTTTTCCCTCCTAAGGAATAAACTAAGGATAGCTACTTATCTAGACTTAGAATAGTATAGCAATATAAATACTACTACTACTACTATATTCGTTTAAATAAGTTCTAGTAATAGGCCAAGCCGACTATTAATACCTTCTAACGAGGAACCTAAACCTAACCTAATTAACGAGCAAATCTAGCGCTCTCTAGTTAAGATAGGCAATCCTATTACTAGACTAAGTACTAGGCGAGTACTAGAGCCTAGCCTAGATATAGACTTTAATAGTACTATATTTACTACCTTTAAGATACTAGTGTAGTAGATAATAGAATAGTAGAAGGAGTTTACTTATATTAATAGGCGCTATCTACTAGAGCCTAGTAGTAATTCTAATCCTTAGTTTAAAGAATACAATACTACTACCTATATTAAACGATATAAAGACAACCTTATCGAATATAAGCTAAATAATCGTTCCGACGCCGAGAAGATCTATATATTTATACAAACGATAGATACTAAGCTATATACTACGCTTAGGAATCTCGAGGGCTACCCTAATAAAGCCGACAAGTTAGACGCTAACTAGGAGAAGTTTAAGAAGTCCTTCTTACGTAAGTACCGTAAAAACAATAGCTATAGGATTAAAGGTAGCCGCCTATAGCTCGAGATCCTATATGTCTAACTATATATAGAAGATAACGACCTAAAGGAGTATATTCGAGAGTTCGTTAAGGCTATAGATACTATTCTAAAGAAAGACCTCGAGAACTCTTAGTAGACCCGACTACTTCTAAAAGGCCTTCTAGGGCCTATGTCTTAGCGTATCTTTTAGAGGTACAAGCTTACTAATAATAACCTAGATAGTTTCTATAACTTTAAGAAGATCTTAGAGTATATTAAGTAAGACATTAATAGCTCTACTAATTATAGGAAGTTCATTATTAGTAAGGAAGAGAGGGACATCGATTTAGTCTATCTTACTTCTAAGCCTACTATCCCTACTCTAAGGTTCTTGCCTAAGTCTTAGTCTATACCTCTAGCGGTAGCTAAGATAGTAGCTATTGCTCTACCGACCTATAAGGTCGAATAGTTTAATTAGTTTATTAACAAGTTTTAGGCCCTAGGTATAAACAAGCTAAAGATACTAGTTATAGTAGCTAACAAGCTTAGTACGACTTAAAAAGTATTAGATACTATTAGTAATACTAACGACATTTATCTAGACGTGCCTATAGTAGACGTCTTCGCTAGTTAAAGGAACGGGAGTATAAGAAAGATCTATCCTAACCTCGATAGCAAGTATTAGATATATAGTAGTATTAACTATATACAAAGCGACTATCTAGTATAGAAAGAGCTTATAGACCGAGGCTATATAAACAAGCAAAACGGTAAGACGTATTATAGCAAGTCTAGTAAATAGATACTATACTAATAGGATCTTCGTATCCCAAAGTTAGTAGTTATCCTACTATTACTAGAAGCTAGGTATAGAGTCTATAGACTAATCCATTAGGAAGTTCTAGGCAATAGTACCTTCGTAGCTATTATAGAACGCGAAGGCAAGAGAGTTAGGAAGCTCCTAGACAACGAATATACTAAGGACGGGTCTATTTCTACTATAGCTATTAAAGTAGCTACAATAATATAGAACGACTAGCTAATTGTAGATATGTATAGTCTCTAAGCGGAAGAGAGTAGTAATAATATAGATAGAGTTACTACAATACCTACTATAACAAGATTGTAGGCTAAGAACCTATCGAGGCCTAGTACCTCTCCTACTAGTATACTAAACCATAAGGCTATAGACAAGGTAAAAGAGTAATAGGAGATAGTTACTAAGACTAAGAATCTTATTACTACTTAGTAGAGAGCCTAATAACAAGTTAGCGATATACCTACTACTTCGTCTAGTACTATACCTACTACTAATAGTAGCGCTTCTACTATACTAGAGCTAGAGGTTACCGAAACCTAGGAAGTCGAGATAACTAATAATACTAGTAACTCGCCTCCTAGGCCTACTAGACCTCTAGTATATAATAAGAAGAGAGATATAGATCCGAAGTCGTTTCGATTCGATAATTATATTAAGAAGTATAGAGTAGGAGATATAACTAGGATATAGAATATCTTCTAGACTTCTTAGTTCCTTAATCTCTAGTCTAGCGTCTCTATAGGTAATCTATTAGCCTATAGCGTCCTAACGAACCTCTTCTAGAAGCGAGTACCTAATAATCTAGACTTTATATATAATCTCGTAGTGTTCTAAAAAGATAAGGATAAGGCAATATATATCGATATTCGATCGTTAGAACATCTACTATACTTTAAGGAGCTTCCTATGCCTACTATCGAGGACGTTTCTAGTACTAACGATATACCTAGCTTAGTCGGTATCTATATAGTTCGATTTACGAGCGCCGTAATAGGATACGCTTCCTCTTCTAGTATCGAGGAGCTATATAGTAGACCTATAGACGTTGACTTATCTATAGTAACTCGAGAATTCGCTATTATCCTAAGTATCTATATCGACGTTAAGATTAGGAACTATAGCTCTCTAGTCCGAGCTATAATTAATAACGGATTAGAGTCTCTTATTATATCTTTAGTCTTAGCCTAGTAGCTTCTCTTACTAATTAATAAGGAGGTAGTATTAGGTATATAAGACGTTAATAGTACCGTTCCTTTCGTAGGCGCCTACTATAACGTATTAGTAGATACCTTTAGGATAGTGTTCGCTTTTATATTCTAGATAGTAGCCGACCTAGAAACGCCGGTTCTACTCGGACGGCCCTAGTCTCTTATAGTACGTAGTATCTAGTAGAACTACGATAATGGTTTATAGGAAGGCACGATTACTAACTAGAAAGGAAATAAGATTATATTTACTAGCTATATTAGAAATCAAGGTTATAAATCCTATAAGGAGATTATCGCTACTACCTAGAAGCGTTAATAACGTATTACCGGCGTTAATCGCGAGGGAAAAGCCCTAGCTAGTAGCGCTACTATAGGGCTAATAGTCTATACCTTGTTTATATATAGTCTAAACTAGTCTTGTTTATTCTAGTTAGAGGAGAAGGGATTACAAGCTAATTAGGCTAAGCTATAAGAACTTTAAAACGAATTAAGGCTATAGGCTAATTAGATACCTACTACTATCTCTAACCTACTACTAGATAGAGAAGAAGGTAACGACTCTAAGATCGAGGTATTTCGTACCTTAGACTAAGACTTAGAGGTATTATTAGTATCCTATAGCTAATCGGGAGTATCCGCTAATAATCCCTAGGAGGATTATTATAGTAATATATTTAGTAGTATACTAGGAAAGGACTACGAGCTATAAATTGAACGACTTAATAATAAGAGTAACGCCTTAGAGGAAGTATACGCTTTGTTCTACTATACTAACCTCTAGAACGAATACCTACAAGTTAGGTTACCTCTACCTATAGTATCTTCGATAAATGTTTTTACGCTATATAAGTAGATAGCTAACAAGGTTAAACCGGTTAAAGGTAGTATATATATAATAGATAGATCTAATCCTAGTAGTAACCCGAACTAGAGACAAGATTACCTAGACCGAGAGGTAGCTCTTCTACTTAGTATAGGGCCCTATAACTAGAAGTATATTGCGAAGAAGTTCTCTATAATTAAAAGAGGATTAAGGCTTATACTAGAACGTCTTACTAATAATAAGTAATACCCGAACCTATACAAACCTAAGGGCTAGGTAGTATAGGAAGGAACTATAGGTAGTATAACCTATTAGGCTATAGGTAGCTATACTAGGTAGACTAACTGTCGTAGTAGTTATAGAGGTATATAGTAGTAATTAGAGCTCTATAGTAGAGGCATATGAAATGTAACTAGTAATGTGTACTAAACGAAGGTTAATAATATCTCTCCCTAGTAGGAAGAGGGCTATATATACTAATCGAGGCCCCTACCTAACTCGGCAGTTAAGTGTGTCCTAGTTGCTAGCTAATATCCCTCCCTTTCTAGGTATCTAACTAGACATAATACCGCGATTATGTATATAGAAAACAAATAGGTAAGCTCTTCGGCTCGCTACCTTAG
>LFZO01000645.1:0-23949 GCA_001578225.1 Pseudocercospora musae
GCTATAGATTTAGCTCTACTCATTATTTCGATATCGTATTAAATTTGCCTAGTCGCGTATATTCTATCCTCTACTCTTGCTATTATCGAGCCTTATTACGTTATTTTTGGTTATTACGCATTAGATTTTTTTACGCATACTCTTTAACTATAGCTAGCTATACTACCGGCTATAGATTTAGCTTTACCCATTACTTTAGAATTATATTAAATCTCGCCTAGTCGCGTATATAATGTCTTCTACTCTTGCTATTATCGAGCGGTCTTGCTATTATCGAGGTCTTATTACGTTACTTTCTATTATTTTCTACTTGCTTCCCTAGAAACGGTAGTAACGACGTTTTTATTGTACTAACCTACAATACAATCGCGTATAATAACAACTTTCTTCAATTCGGCTTTTATATTACACATCGCCTATTCTTTGCCCGTACCGCAGTTCTATACCTTTAGTTACATACTTATTATATCTAGAATAGCCGGAAAGTCCGTCGCTACCGCTACTAAGAAGAATAAGAAAGGTACTACTCGTGTCCTTTACAATATCTACGCTACTACCCGCAAGGCCTAGAAAAGTACTACCTTTAAGCCTAGTAAGCTAAATAAGAAGGCAACTATAAGCGTACGTCGTAGAAACGTAGGTAGTAAGTTCTACTTCTTATATAGCTAGCCGTATAGCCGGCCGTGTAGCCGGCCGCAACTAATCATCTTTTAGAAAACGTACTATAGTAGATTAAGACTACGCAAATATCTACCGACCTCATAATCCTACGAGCGCTATTCTAGAGACTAATCAAATAGTTAATCTACGATACTAGCATTACCGGCGCTAGCTAGTTCTACATTTAGTTCAATACTATCGAGGTATTGCGTAAGGCCTCTAAAGCATACTTTACGACTTTCTTCGAGTGTATGTTACTCCCTAACGTCCTTAATATATACTAACTCTAGATAGCTATTAACCTACTAGCCGTCTATATTAAGCGTATTACTATTTAGTAGAAGGACATTGTTATACTAAGTTTGCTTCTAAAGGGCTACGGTATCTTTATTAGAGATATAGACTTTAGCGAGAATCTATACAAGAACCGTCGCACGTAATAAAGGAACGGAAGGGTAGCTATTAGCGCTATACTATAGAAAGAAATAACTACTCTGTCCTTAAGGACTACGATACTAGTAGTATATATAGAAGAAATGACTAGTTTATCCTTTAGGACTATAATAATGGTAGTATACATAAATGATAATATGTTCTCTATCTCGATATTTCGTAATTTCCGCTTTTCTAATGTTTCTATTATTCGCTATAAACCTATTGAATTTTTGGGTTTGAACCCGGACAAACTTCCGGTTCCCTAAGATTGGACCCGGACAAATGGGTTAGGTTCGGTTTTGAACCCGAACCTAACCCGAACTAACCTACTAGGACGTCTAAGCTTAGTAGGTAGTAGAACTAACAAGTGCCTCCTAAAAGGATTGCGTAGCGCGCTAAGTTAGTAAGGCTATGCGAGTTACGTACGTCTAGCGTACGCCCCTAGCGCGCGCCGCTTAGTATACTTAGGACTTAGTAAGAGACCTTACCTTACCGAGGTCCTTACAATTATCCCCTTTCTCCTAGTATAGCTATCCCTAGCTATAGATAAACCTAACTCCTCGTTAAGCTATCCTATCTACGTATTCCCTCGCGCCTCTAGCGCTTCGAATACGCTTCGCGTACGTTACTACTTCGTATAGCTAGTTACTACGCGAAAACTCTTTATTACTATATAGTAGAATTTCTATGTTTACTACTAGTAACGTTACTAGGTAGGTCTAGCGTATTCCTAAGAATATATTAATTATTATTATTAGTAACTAGGTAGCCTATATATAAGTAGTGTCTATAGTCTACCTAAAAACTTTCCCTATTTCTAAGCTTTCTACTAGTACTACGCTAGTACCTCGCTAGTACTACGCAAGCTCCTCTTATATACTTACTAATAAATTTTATACTACTCTCTATATAGACCTAGCTCGTATCCTACTTACGTCGCGTAAGCGTAGCGCTACTAGTCCTACTATCCTAGTTACGGCTAGTAAGAGATTTAGGCCTAATATAGAAGGTTATAGTAGATACTTTCTATATATAACTACTAATAGTAAGAATAATCCCTACGCGCTCTTCGTACGCGCCTCGTAACTAACCTACTATAGAGGATCTAAATAATATATATATTAGGGATAATATGTATCCTACTACTAAGAAGAAATACTAGAAATATACTAAGGAGTACTATCCCTATAAGCTAGTTATAGTACTATACCTCGTTACGCTACTCTAGCGTATACGTATAGCTTGCGCTAAGCGCGCTACTTACGACCTAGACGATCCTAAATATAGGGATAATCCTATCTAAGCTTAGATTAGTCTCGATGAGATCTAGTAGCGCCTAGACGTATATATAGACTATACGTATCGCTTCCTCTTCGTACGTATCGCGTCTACTAACTACCTAGCTTTTCTAGAGATTAAGAAATCTCTAAATAGCTACTACCGAAACAAGAACAAGATTACTAGTAACGGTATACCCCTTAAGCGTACCCGTAGCGTAGGCGTTACGCCGGCTACTACTAACGGTCTAGACTTAGTAGCTATCCTAGAGCGTATTAATATTAATCTCTCTAGCCTAGTAGAAATCGGCCATTAGGTACGTATCTCCCTTATACTCCTATCGCCTATTAAGCGTATACTAACCGCAATAGAACCTCGCCCTAAAGGGGGTATATACTACTATAGTAGTAGTCGATACTACTATAGGCTTCCTACCTATACCTACTAATAGGAAGGGCTCTAATAGTTATAAGAGTAACTAGCTCTATAGAGCTAGTTAGTAGGTTATATACCTATAGCGTATAAGCGCTACGAACGTATAATTTCCTTTATTCCAAGCTAGGCTAAATGCCCCTATTAATAGCGAAACGAGTATATATCTATTAACCTTATCTTATCTTATTCTTATATTCTCTAACTATATCTCGCTTACGCCTTAAATACGTTAAGCGCTACTAAGTCTTCTATATATTCTACTAGTTCCTAAGTATTATATTCTTCTAGCTAGCCTACCTACCTAATAAGGTAGTAAGTCTCTCTCTTCTATATCTTCTTCTTTACGATCTTCTCTATACGCTACTTATTCGTATCCTCTATAACTAGTATACTAACCTTATACTCCTCGCCCTCGCGCCCTTTCTAAGGCTCGAGTAGGGATATATAGAAAACATTATAGATTCTCGTACTAGTAGATAGCGCTAAGCGATATGTCTACGCTCCTACTATATCGATAATACGAAACGGACTAAGATACTTTAGGCTAAGCTTCTTCTTTAGTAGATCTAGTCTAATATTCTTAGATAACAATAGTACTAGGTTACTAATACTATACTTCTAAGCCTTATGGTTAGCATTATAGTACTTAGCTTAGTATTCCGCTATAGTCTTCTAGCGCTACGTAAGCGTCTTGTACGCTTTTCGTAGTCTTTTCGTAGTATCGATTACCGCTAGTACCCTTCCTTTAGATAGCTCGTCCCGAGCTATAGGTAATAATATAGGAGCAATATCCGGATTATATCTATATAGTATATAGAAGGGGCTTATACGTAGTATAGGGTATATACTATTATTATACGCGAACTCTACCTACGAGAGCTAAGACGCCTAGTCTACCTAGTTATTAGAACAATAATATCTTAGGTACTATTCTAGCGTCTAGTTAGTACGTTTAGTCTATCCGTTAGTCTATAGATAGAACGCTATACTAAGCTTACGCTTTATATACGTCTTCTAGTAAAAGTCGCTCTAAAACTAACTAGTAAATAGAGATCCTCTATTACTAACTATTCTAGCTAGGACTCTAAACCTTTAGACTACCTCTCTTTAAAAGATATCTACTAGCTCTACTACTATGTACTTCTTTATAGTAGGTATAAAGAGGCTTATCTTTATATAGCGATCGACTATTACGAGTATCGTAGTATAGATATAGGTACTAAGCTTGCTTAGTAGTAGATCGGTAATGAAGTCTATTATTAGCTCTTACTATAGCCTAGTAGGCATTAGTAGCGTAGCTAACTCGCTATATAGGCGATAGCGCCTCGCCTTCGACCTCTAGTATATCGCGTAGATAGAGATATACTCCGAAATCTCCTAAGCTAATCCTAGCTAGATATATTTCCTATATATTAGCTTAACCGTCTTAGCTTAGCCGAAATATCCTATAAGGGGATTATCGTAGTATATACGCATTACCTACGTTCTTAACGCGAGGTCCTTAGGTATATAGATTACCTCGCCTTAGAAGAGGATATCCTCTTTAATAGAATACTCCTTAAAGGTACTAGTCTCTTTAGTAGCCTTGTATAGCTCCTTTACTATAGGCTCTAGCTACTATAGGGTACGTATAAAACTAAGTAGTAGGTCTAGTACCTAGTAGTAGGATCTATTATCCTTAACTACTATAGCCGTAACTCTAGCTAGGTAATATACGAAGCCGCTACGCTTCGTATACGTCTTCGCTATCCTTTATATCGAAATGTATATTATAGAAGTATACTTTACGATAGGCTCTACCTCTCTAGAAAGGTCTAACTAGACTAAGAGTTTAGCTTATAGCGTTAGTAATAGGTTACTTATTGCCTACGTCTCGCCTTCGTAGTCGCTTCTCCTCGAAGGAGTATCTATAGAGTTCCTTTTCCCTACTTAGTATTCGATAGTAAAATCGAATAGAGCTAGGAAGGTTGCCTACCTTACCTACCTACCTACTAACTACTTTATTATCGTAAATTCCTTTAGGTTCGTATAGTCGACGAGTACGCGTACTATATACTTAGAGCTATCGAAGTATAGTCTCTAGTACTTAAAGGACTCGACTACTACTAGTAGTTCCTAGTTATAGGTCTTATAGTTAGTCTCTATAGATATTACCTTTCTCGACTAGAAAGCGATAGGATACTAGTTACTATCCTCTACCTACTACGAGAGGATTCTAGCTAACGCGAATATAGATATATCGGTTTCGAGGCGTAGGGACTATATAGGATTAAAGTACCTAAGTAGCGATACTAAATAGAATATATCCTTTAGGCTCTTAAACGCTTACTCTTCGCTTATACTCTACTAGATTAGACCCGGCTTTCGGCCGTTCTTTAATTCCTTAGAGAGGGCTATTAGAGGTATAATAATCTAGGAGTAGCTAGGTATAAACCTACGATAGAAATTGTAGAACCCTAGGAAGGACTAGACTTCGGTAAGGGTAGAAGGACGTAGCTACTTAGTAATTATGTCTACCCTACTCCTATCTATCGATACGCCTTCGGTACTAACGATAAATCCTAGGAACTCTACTTATTTCTTCTAGAATAAGTACTTCTTATAGTTAGTATATAAGCCGAACCGCCTAAGCCTCTTAAGTACCGCGTATACGTCGCGTACGTAGTACTCTTTATTCTTACTATATACTAGGATATTATCTAGGTAGACTATATAGTAGATATTAACTAGGCCTACTAAGGCTCGGTTAATATAACCCTAAAAGGTTATAGATAGGTTAGTAAGCCTAAATAGTATTACTAGGTACTCGTAGTATCTATAGTACGTACGAAACGTAGTCTTCTACTTATCGCCTCGCTTAATACGAATACGATAGTATACGTCGATAAGGTCTAAGGATGTATACTATTCCGTATCCTTAAGCCTATCTATTATCTCGCTAATAAGAGGTAGGGGATAGCGATTCTTAATAGTAATCTTATTAAGATCCCTATAGTCGATATATAACTAAAGACTCTTATCTTCCTTTAGTACGAACAAGATAGGCGTATCCGCCTCGCTTGCGCTAGGCCTAATCTACCTATTCTCTACTACCTTAATAAGGTATTTCCGAAGGACCTAGAGCTACTACTCTAACTAATAATATAGGGGGCGATAGGGAGGCTTCTTCCTATCGACTAGGTTAATCGAGTACTCTACGTTAGTATATAGCTAGTATCGAGCCTCCGGTATTATAGTAAAGATATCTATAAAGTCCTTAAACTCCTCTAGTAGATTAGGATTATTAGCCGCTACGCCGGCGTTACGTATACTTACTATATATACGTATATCGCGTTATGTATTTCTTTAAAGAACTACTATAGCCCGCTTACTACGATAGGTCTTACCTCGCTACTAGTACTATAGGTCTACGTATCCGTCGCGCTATCTACGATTACCCGCTAGTCCCTTCGCTAAGGCCTACTAAGTATAAGATCTAGGTTAGGCATTCCGAAGATATAAAAGGTACCGGTTATTATGCGTTCCTAATCCGATAAGTCTATAATACGTAGGCTTAGCGTATACGCTCTATAATAGTATCCGCGTTCCCCCTAGAAGCTATCGGTACTAGGTAGGGTAGTATTAGCAATCTACTAGGGCTAGTATTAGAGGACAAACTCGCGTAAGATAATATTAATATCTACTATATTATCTAGTAGGTATTCGACGCGTACGTCTCTACCCTACGTTACTATTATACCGCGTATACGTTATAACGATATATATACTATAGAGCTACTAGAATTAGCTATAGTACTTACCCTTAACTCTTAGTAGATACTTTACCTTTTCCCTCGTCGACTACCTCGACCTTACGTATAGCCTACGAGTCGCTATCCTTCTATAGATACTTGTTTAGGTAGTCGGGCTTAAAATAGCCCTTCTTCCTATACCTATAGTATTTAACTAAAGATAGGTCTCGACTAGGCCTCGAGTCTTTAGTCTACGTAGGCTTCTCGCCTACTTTTTTATCGCATCTACCCTACTCCTTACTACTACTATAGTTATTAAGGCGGCGCTTCTTCTTTAAACCGCTATAGTCCTCGTTATCCTACTCTCGTTTCCTACTAGATAGTCTATCTAGCGTCTCGATACGAGCTACGAGCTATACTAGTTCCTACCTTAGCTCTAGAATAGTATAGTACTTAACGATAGTACTACGTAGTATAGGCTATAACTTTGCGAGTAGGTAGCGTATACGCTACGCCTTAGTATAGTCGCTTAGCTAGTCCTCTAGTACTACGAGTTCGAGGGCAAAGTTCTAAACTATCTAGTTCTTACGCTAACGCGCTACCTTATACTCGAGGATTATATCTAGTATACGATTTATAGGATCTCCTATATAGTTAACGTAGAAATCCTTGAAATCTTTATAGATATAAGTATCTAGGTCTTCGAGATCGTAGTTGTTATACTACTTCTTATACGTATCGCCTATAAGGTATATAACCCTATATAGCGTCTTACTATAGTTAGTACAATACGTATTTCCTAATAAAGCAAAGATTAAGGCTAGTTCCCTTAGGAACCTCCTTACCTCTTTAATAGTATTATCCCTAAAGTGTTTTAGCTCCTTTAGTCTAGGCTTGCCTATCGTAATATCCTTAACCGTATCTATTACGCTTAGTATAGGCGCCCTACTATATCCTTGCGATAGTGTAATACTAAGATTAAGCCAAGAGGGTAGGGTCCTATAGATACTCTCTATAGACCTATCCTTAGAATTACTAGTATCCTAGTCGGACTCTAGCGATACTTAGCGATTAGACTACTCGACGCTTATACTATACTAAGTATCTACTAGTACTAATCCTACGTCGCGCTATATATATAGCCTAGTATTTTTACGCTCTAGCTCCTAGGCTTAGACTTCTTATTTAAGTAGCTTCTACTCGGCTCTCGAGTATATAATTCGCTCGTTTAACGTAGCCTACTATTCGCTAAAGGTCGTCTAACGTTCTTTATCCCTCTAGGGGCGATCGTCGTCTATAGGCGCTATAGTATTACTACCTAACGTAGTTGGCTCGCTTACGCTTATTGTATAGTATTCTATAGGCTACTATAGGGATAGACTTATTAGAACTATTAGGGGCTAGGTATATAGTAACGTATAGAATATCCTCCTAACCGATAGCTTAGTAGGTAGTAGAACTAATAAGTGCCTCCTAAAAGGATTACGTAGCGCGCTAAGTTAAAAAGGCTATACGAGTTACGTATGTCTAGCGTACGCCCCTAGCGTACGCTACTTAGTATACTTAGGGCTTAGTAAGAGACCTTACCTTACCGAGGTCCTTATAAAGCCCTTCTTATTACCCTTTAATACAATATCGTTATTAACTTATTATAGTTATCGTTAGTAGATAATACTCTTAGCTAATTAAGCGTAGTCTATAGAACTTAGTATAGTCCTATAGTTACTTTATATAAAAGGATATTAGTTACGTAGTATATCGTACTCGATTAGAACTACTCGAATTACTAAAGAGGAAAGAGGAGGAAGATATCTAGAGAGAAGATATATACCTATAGACTAAGATAGGCTAGGATAGTCTATCTTAGTCTATTTCGACTCTAGATAGGCTAACTAGGCCTATAGTCGTAATATTGCCCTCCCCCTCTATAGGCCTACGTTCTAGAGGCTAGAGAAGGAAAACTCTACTTATAGTCTATTATTATATATATAAAAACGTTTACTATTATTCTAAAAGCTTACTTAGATAGTAATAATACTATTACTATAGCCGCTATAGGGATTTAAGGCTTCTAAACTTACTTAATTTAATCTATTTTATAATATATACTATCTAGATATAATTTCTAGTACTAACGTTACTACTACCCTAGCGCCTAGTACTAGGGGATCTAAGTAGCTCTTATAAGCTCTACTATTATTAGAAGCCTTTACTTAATAATATAGTATTACTACTATTATCTTTGAAACGCGTCTATAGATAACTATATATAGCTATACCTTATCTACTATCTAGTATAGATTAGTCCTTTTATAAGCTATCTTCTATACTAAGATTACTACTAAAATAACGTATTTAAAAAGATACTATCGCTTCTAAGCGAGTATAGTAGTATATCTAGATATAGATATAGCTATATAGACCTAGTCGTCTTTAAGCAAATATAGCTATTCGGAAGGTTAGAAATCTAAGATAATTAGGGTTTATAGGAATAGTTTGTGGTATCCCGTTTTATATACTAGTTTGGCTAGTTCTAGGGCACTTTGTAGGGTCGCACGGAACCCTTGGGGTATACTAGAGCTACCTCGAATTTAAGTTCGTAGTTAGCACACATAGACTTCCTACTTAGCCTTCGAGCATTGGCACGTTGTCTGCGCCTACAGCCGCATGGCCGTTCACGCCGTTGCTAAGCGAAGCGTTGCCTCTAGCACCACTAACATCATCCATCTGCCGAAGTGCCCACAGCAAAACGTATCTCTCTTCGCCCGTCTTTTCCAATCGCTGATAGTGTCGTTCAGTGTAAGCCTTCAGAGCATCATTGATGTCTTTGACACTCTCTTTGCTCTTGATCTTGTCCTGCGTGCTAAGCTGCGCCATAGCACCACTCAAGTCGTCTCCCACCTCCTGCGGCACAGCAGAAGCCTTTCGTCGACTGTTGAGCTGAAGAAGCTTCTCTTTCGGAAAGATGTGGTACATCGCGGCGAGGATACGTTGTGCGACATGGGCGGTTCGACCGTTGGCATTCCAGTCCCTCATGCGGCGGTAGAGATTCCACAATTGGTCACTGCTCAATGAGGCAAGGACTTCATCCACCTCGATGCGACCGGTGAAGCTTCCTGGGTCTGGCGTAGGATTGTCAACCACAGAGCTGAATAATTCGAGTAGCCGTTTTGGGTGATTGAGCTGGAGCGCAAGAACGATTCCTTCGCGGTAGTTGCTTGCTCGAATCGCATTCTGGAGCTTTTGGTCTTGCTCGATACGCTGTGTCGCAACTGTAGTAGCGGCGAGGGCGGTCTCAGTTGTCGTGTCGGTCCAGAATGTCAGCGTACTATCCGCAGATCCAGACACGAGCTCAAGTTGTAATGCTTTGCTGGAACTGTCGTCCTCTTCCTCATCTGCTTCCAGTGCAAGCGCGTTTTTGTCGTCTTCATTCAATGTTGCCACAGGCTTGACTGCCAAAGCCCACACTCGATCAATGTGGTTGTCGAGAGTCGCAGCACATTCCGAGGTCTGCGCATCCCACACCTTCACCAATCCGTCACCTGCCGCACTTGCCACCTGCACGCCGCGGCCGTCCTTGCCGCCATTCTTGGGCGGAGGAAGCCAGACCACCTTCAGAACACTGTTGATGTGGCCTTCGAATGTTCGTAGGCAGCTATAATCAGCCAGACTCCATATCTTGACAGTCTTGTCTCCACTTCCGGTCAGGATCATGCCTTTCGCACTGCTGGCATTACCGCTACCGCTGGTCGTCAATGACGGCATGCCCGGAAGCGAGAATGCAACAGTCCAGACACCGCGCTTGTGACCTCTCAAGACACCAATCGCCTCGCCCGTGTCAACATCCCAGATTTTTACTGTTCGATCTTGTGAAGCGGAGGCGAAAAGCGGATGCGATGTCGAAAAGGAGGTCTCGATTGCGTTGATGTCCTTGTCGTGCGCCTTGTGGGTGTACGTGGCTCGTGAAGTGCTGACGTTCCATTTCTTGATGGTCTTGTCTTGGCTGCCGGTAACGAGGTACTTTGGTGGGTGCTCGAGAGGACGTTGATACTCTTTTGAGCCTATGGGAGGAGAGGCATTGGGCAATGCAACCGCGCCGATGCTTTCAGCATGGCCGAAAAAGGATGCATGGCAAGTGTATGAGTCGCTTTCGACATCAAGCCGCCAAAGCTTTGCGGTGTTATCCTTGGCACCAGTAGCGAGCCAACAGCCTGACCAGTCGGTGTCAATGGTGATGATGATGTCCGAATGTCCTTTCAACAGAGCGACATCACCGCCAAAGTATGACGAGTCTGTATTTGGAGAAGACTTAGTGTCTACAGAGATAATCCGCACGTCTTCGAGATTCGTGGCAAGCGCAAGGTGGTTGCGGCTTCGACCGATGTAGGCCAGATCGATGACCTCGTCGTGAGTTCCACTTATCCGTCGCAGTATCGGCAGAGGAGGTATTCGTTGTGAAAGCACTGCGTCTTGTAGTGGTTTCAATGATCTGAGAACCAAAGTTTGATCCGCATGAACAGTGAGTACGAAAGGCAGCTGGGGATGATGCTGGACATCAACAATGCCCTCGATCTCAGCTCCCTGTCCCTGATCTTCCGTGGTCTCTGCGCCAGTCTGCACGTCCCACAGCCGCAGTCTCGCGGTCTCACCGCCGGTGTAGACGAAGCGTCCACCCTCAACAAAGCCGGAGCTCTCGAGAGTCTCAAGCACGGGCATTGTAGATGCTTGCTGCCAAGTTCTCGAATCCCACAGAACCACAGTCTTGTCTCGGCTTGCAGATAGCAATAAGTTCTGCTCAGCAGAGTAATCCAACGCGCGCACCACACTCGCATGCGACTCTAGCATCGCGACACCCTTCCGAGTGTGCAGATTCCATATCCTCACACGGCCATCTTCCGCACCCGATGCGAGCCTGAAACAGGAAGCCTCGTCACTCTCTGTCTCTTGCGGTCCATCATCCTGCAGTCTGCTCTTGCGCTTCTTCCTCTTCGTTGCCTTCGCCTCCCCTTCCGAGTCTACCTGGAAGAAACAGAGTGCTGACACTACACCGCTGTGGCCATGAAATGTGTGGGTCACGAAGCCTGCTCGAATGTCCCAGACCTTCACCACGCCGTCTGCACCTCCGGTTGCAAGAAGAGAGCTGGTCGAATCTACGGCGACTGTGACGACGGGAGTGATGTGCGGCTTTAGTGATCTAAGCAATCTTGCATGGATTTCATCGTCCAGGGCACTATGCTGCAGGGCATATATTCGCATGGAAAGTGTTCGCGAGCATAGTATGAGATGTGATGCGTCGGGTGTAAGAGTCAGAGTGGTGAGGGCATCGCCATCCTGATCACTTTTGTCAACAGTCAGTCGCAAACTTTGTGCAAAAGGAGCAGGCACTCACGCCCTCGAATCTCGCCAAGTGTGCTCCGGTGTTCAGGTCTGTGAGTAGCGCTTCTTCGCCTAATGTTGACGCGAGTATGCGGCCATTCTCACTGAGCGAGACCGCGCCGCCTGAGTAGATTGGTTGTATGACTCTGGTCGCATCGAACGTCGTCTTCGTCTCTGCTTTATACGCCATCTCGCTGCTGCTCTACCAGTTCTCCAACAATCCTGCAGGTGGTGGGGGCTGTGGTCGCATTCGACATACGCTCCTCGATACTGGCCAGATCGTCGCGCAGGTCGGATATTGTGATCGCAGGATCAACTCTGAGGGCCGCGGCAGGGATGGCGAGTTACAATGAGTGTGTACAGAGAAGCGTTGGAGACTTGGAGTAGTTACGTTACTTTCATGTTCAAGCAAATGCATCTCTGCCGTAGACTTTTTGGCGGCGTCGGCTTTCGGGTTTCGCCGACCACCGAAGCTGCCGCTCTAGTATCTACGCGCACGTCGTTCTTGCCTGGCGTTAACTAAGCTCCATCGACTGTTTGTCGTAACCAGATCCTCCTCAGACCAATACATCGACACACTAGCAATCATGTAGGACGATGTCGACCACAATAGCAGCGCCAATGCTAATGATGCGCTAGGGAGGTACTTCTGGGAATCACGGGCAAGGACTTCACCATCATCGCCGCCTCCAAAGCGGCCATGCGAGGCGCAACCATCCTCAAGGCATCAGATGATAAGACACGCCGACTCAACGACCACACATTAATGGCATTCAGCGGTGAAGCTGGGGATACCAGTATGTACAGCCTAGGCACTGTTGCGACACCACAGACTAATGCCTGAACAGTCCAATTCGCCGAGTATGTCCAAGCCAACGTAGCCCTCTACTCCATGCGCAACGGCAGCGACCTCACCCCAACCGAGACATCCTCTTTTGTGCGCAGCGAACTCGCCAAGTCTCTCCGATCACGATCGCCATATACGGTCAATCTCCTGCTCGGTGGCTACGACGCGCGTGCCAACAAGCCGCAGCTCTTCTGGATTGACTACCTGGCATCCTGCGCACCTGTCCCATACGCCGCACATGGCTACGCCCAATACTACTGCTTATCCATGCTCGATAAGCACCATCACCCAGACATCAGTTTCGAGCAGGGCATGAAGATCTTGAGGATATGCACGGATGAGCTCCAGCGGCGGTTACCAATTGACTTCAAGGGAGTGCTGGTTAAGGTGGTGGATAAGGACGGAATAAGAGAGGTGGATTACGATACCAGCAAGCAGGTTCTAGCGCCTTGAGGGAGCTTGCGCAACATGGGAAATAGACGAGCGCTCCAAGTGGCGTTCGGGAGTTCGGGATGGAAGGTAGCAGCGAGGCCGCTGTGGAATGATACAATTGTATGTTACGGTGAGAACAACATGACCGCCAAGAATCCCATGCCAGGTCCTCCATTGACTACACGGATCATTAATGGTAGTTTGCTCCTGGCAGAGTTGCGCCGCTCATGCCATTGACAAAGCAGGAGACGACTGCTTCCATGCACTCTTGAGTTCCCGGCTCTTACCTGGCACGCGCTGCGCTGCTGCTGCCTGCCTAAGGAGCTCACTTTGTTCTCAAGCTCACATCATCCTCACCCGCAAAGAATAATAACTTCTTCAACCAATCCCACTTTCTTTCAGACTCTGACATCAACATCCGACTCGCGATTTGGCGATTGCGCTCGAGGCCGCCAGCACACCTGCGATGGCGACGACAACGCCATACTGGCAACTCGAGAAGGAGTACTATACCATCGCCGACAATGCCGACGTCGCCTTGCGCATCATTGAACACTCGGCCATCACCACGACCGAAAATGGCTTCCCGCTGGCTGTGAAGACGCCAACAAAGGTACGTGCGCGCGTGCGGAAGTCGCATGTTCGAGCCACCGGTTGACGCGCTAACATGCATCAGCTGCACGAGTTCAAGGTCCACCGTGCAACGCTCTCTCGAGCAAGCTCCTTCTTTAGCCAGCTTCTAAACCGCACGCCAGAGACATTCGCCGAAGCAACCTCTGACCAGAACGTCATCGACGTGTCCGAAGACGATGGCGCACCTTCTGTGCATGCGCTCGCGCTCTGGTTCAAGATCGTGCACGACAAGCCACGCCTGGACACCCATGAGCTCAGCATTGAAGGCGTGTGGCGCGCTGTCTCGGTCGCGCACAAGTACGGCTTCTCGACATCATCAGAGTCAGCTACGAACTGGTTCACCAGATGGTATGCCAAGCTCCCAAGCCTGGTCAAGGCTGGATACAAGCATTACACCATGCTCCTTTACCCGGCCTTCGTCTTCGGCCATCGTGCCGCCTTCGCGCAAGCTACAAAGTATCTGGTCTACCACAATACAGGCGGCAACATCCCAGACCACCAACCGAGGGAGTTCGTCATCGAGCCTCCAGCTAACGCATCCACCCTCCACACGCCCCAGCATGTCATGCACCAAATCAACGCTGCCAGAGCGAGGCTGAAGACAATTCTCCACCGCGCCCTCTATACCCCCATTGACCGCCTGCTGAAAGAAGCTCGCTGCAACTGCGCGCCTACCGTCCTGTACAACTACGAAAGCAGTCTGGCTCGCACGGGTGTCTGGCCTTTGGAGTCTAAGCTAATGAGTGATTCTATTATCAGTGCAATTCACGACCTCCGAGCGTACGACGGCAAGCAGTGGCAGATTCAGACATGCGGCAGTCCAGCGTGCACCTTCGACTTCGACAAAATTGTCGTCACCGCCCGAGAAGAGATCGGCAACTACTTCGCCGGATTGTGCTTGGACTGTATGACAGCCTCCAAGGGTGACGATGCAGAGGGGAAGTACTGGTCCCACAGCAAGCCGGGCGTCAAGTGGGATGAAGGCTGCACCGTGAATCATGGTCAGGCGTCTTGGTACTTCTCCTTCATGGGGCCGCGCGAGGACATGATGGAGTGGGTTAAAGCACCGAAGGCGAAGCCGCTCAAAGATCGCCGCGAAGTGCACGCAGATGGCAATACGCAAACTCGGGCAAACATTGCGCATCATGGACATGGCCATCCTCAGAGAGGCGGAGACGGACACAAGCAGGCAGTATCCCGAAGCCAAGAATACCACGAACCGGGACAAAACGGCACTTTCGATCAAGAGCAGATGGAGTCACGTCAACAACAATGCGAAGGCCAGCCAAAATTCAGCCAGACAAAAGAGTACCACCAGTCTCCGCAGTCTTTCGGTCGTCGCGAACCCGGCCAATACTATCAGGGCCGCGGTCGAGGAGGATACCATAACGATGGGTTCTTCGCTCCGAGTCGCTACGGCAAGCGTCGCGGTAGCGGCCGCAGCATAATGACTCGTGATGTGCGTCACGAGACCGATGCCGAGGGCAGTGGCGAACATGAGGGCGAGAGCAAGACCAAGGAGAGTATACCCAATACTGCTGAGCAGCCTGGCCAGTGCAAGAAGCCAGAGCATACAGTCGCTGAACAGGAGCCTGCTCCGATCAAGGTGCCGGAGATCGAAGTCGAAGTGGCTGAGCTGAAGATCTCTAGTGATGGTTAGAAGGCTGGGGCTTAAGGTGGGAGCTCGGTCACTGACGCATAATGGAATGGTAGAGATCCACGACCAGGGCATGCATACTGAAACCTGGGATTATGCGGGAGTTTGGAGTTGTGGTATTTTGGTAGCTGTGCGATGCCATCTTGAGAAGTCATTATTACGGCAAGGGATTTTCACGATTCTCTTTGGCCAGGGCTTTTTCTCAAGTTCGGCTGCTCTGTTCGCAGACTGCAGCAATCCCAGAGCTCCTCGATTTGCCTCTCAAAAATTTGCACGAGGAGCGCTCGTTCTCATATTCTAGACCTTTAAATACTCTCGATCACTCACGTGAAGCCAAGACAGCTCGGCTTTGGAAGCGCCATATGGAAGCTTTAACGGTACGACCACTATTGCATTGCAGCCTTCATCTTGCCGCATTTGGATCTCCGCACCGCTACGAGGACGTTCGGAGCGGCATCCCATTGCCTGCCTACCCTCCAATTACCCGATCAAGGACTTTTGACAGCTGTCAGATTGGAAGCCTCTACGCCTTAGCCTCGTCTGGAGGAGCTGGCACCCTCCTCCTAAAGAGAGTATACATATCCTTCGTCGAGTCTGAAGTCCATAGGCAGGTCTTGGTTTCCCTCTTTGAAGAGAGGTACTCACACCGCACACCACGAGAAGGTGCCTGCCATATATCGCGCGGCGTCCTCCTCTTTCTCTAGCATAATACGTTGCCCTCACGCAATAGATCGGGAGTTTATAGGTTACTCCAAAACTCCCCATACCCACCATATGATTTTTGATGTTTGAATATTTGGGGTTTGACTTTGTTTTTTGTAGTTGCCGTTTGTTGATGTTGTTGTGGCGGGAGAGAAGATGGAGGACGAGCAAAAAGTTGCGATTCTGTGGCTGCGAAAAAGCCCCAGTTGCTCAGCGTTCATTCTATATGGCGACTCTCATAGGGCACTAGTTGCTGGTAGAGAGCTCTTAGAGTTTGATATTTTGGGTCGTAAATAGAAAGTTGTACCATACGTTGGCGCAGCCTTGCGGATTCTCTCGGAAGCTTGGAGTGGCCGGCACTCATTACACCCTTGTTACTTGCAGTTCGCCGTTGTCGACATTACCCTCAAGATTAACGAACTCGTTGGCTTTCTTAGCCCATTTAGTGCTCTCGTATGGTGCTGTAAATATACTCATTCGCAAGACAGTCGAGTCGTTGCCTTTGTCATCGACGCGTGACCACAGCCAGCGACCGAAAGACCAGTTGAGGATGTACCGCATTCGGCCGCTCTCGCTGTCCAGACCATCTGCATTCGCATTATGAGGCTTCTTCGACAGATAGCACACTGCTTTGATGCGGTAGACCTCATCCTTGGGTGCAGCTCTGAGCAGAGACTCTAGCTTCACCAAGTCAACACAAGCAGGGCTGTCGTTCTTGGACCGAAGAGTGACCGACACGCACTCTACCTCAGAGGTGTGCTTCTCGGTCTCTTCGTGGCCATGGTCGTGATCATTGTCGTGGCTGTGCGCACTCTCCACTAGCCAAGGTCTGGCAAGCTTTGCATCGACGCCAAAGAGAAGATCCTGTGCCAGCCATCCCTTGTCGCTCTTGACTTGTGGCGTATCTACGTCTAGGTCACCGAGCTTGTCAAGAAAATTTTCATAGTCACGCTCCGAGAGGCCCTCCCATTTGTTGATGACAATCATATCTGTCTGCTTTGCTTGAAGCTTAGCAGTGAAGGACTTGCTGGCATATCCACCCCAGTTCTCGGCATCAACGACACTGACGATGCCGTCGAGCTCATATCTTCCAGTTGCTTCGCCCAGCCGCTTGATCTCAAGGACAAGCTTTAGCGGTTCTGCACTTCCAGAAGTCTCGATAATGATGCGGTCAGGCTTGACACGAGTGTCGAGGTCTTTGAGTGCTTCACCGATCTGTCCAATGTTCACACAACAGATGCAGTCTCCGAGCAGCTCTTGTGTGGCGGCCATACTTGCTGAGTCGGCAAGCTGAGAGTCTACAGCCACATCACCGATCTCGTTCTTGATCATGGCGAGCTTGTAGTCTGGATTCTGCTTGCGCAGCTGCGGAATCAGATTGAGGATTAGGGTGGTCTTGCCGCATCCCGTGAAGCCGGTGAGGACGGTGATGGGTATTCTTGAAGCGCCCCGCTGGCCTTCTCGGTTTGTCATAATGGCAAACGGGAACCACTTTCATCTACTGTCCACGGCTCGTGACTCCGTTCGCAAAGCCTTGCCTGTGAAATTGATCTTCTCGCCGTCCGAGCCTTCCACGAACAGCCTCAGGGGCGAATTGAAGCCTTAAGAATGTGAGATTGAGATTTGCTTTTGCTAGGGTTCCGCGGTGTCCATAGAGAAGTCCCAGTAGATCAGTCTCGATCTCATGACAGCAAAGTTGATGTCGTCGGCGATACCGCATTCAATCTGCCGGCTCTTGGCATTTCTTTGCGCTAGAGAGAGCTTCACCGACGTCGCTTCCCACTTCTCCCTTGTCGATGCCAAAAAGCGCTTTTGGCCGCGAGAGTCATTGGTCCTGTATTCGCCTCGTGCAAGGCTGGCGATAATGTGATAGCTGAGATACGTCTCACAAATGATGTAGACGGTCCAGATCGCTGGCTCGACGTCATATCCGTTGCCAAGTGGTGGGCTGTGTGCAGCTCGCTCTCTCATGTCGGCAATGGCAATGGCAAGCAGGTTTGCTGCGGGCACGAGAGCTAGAGCTAGGGGCACGCGACTGTAGTGTAAGATCTTTCTTGAATGCTGTGTATGCACATTGACCTTTGCCAAACTCTGACCACCTCCCACAGAACACTCACAACAATCTCCAACACCACATCTACGGCGTAGTCACCATGGACTTCCTCAACAAGGCCCAGCAAGCGCTCGGCGGCAACAACCAGGGCCAGCAGGGCGAGGAGGGCCAGCAGCCACAACAAGGAAGCTCAAGCGGTGAGCAGAAGCAAGGCGGCATCGGCGGTTTTATCAGCGGACTGGGCAACAAGGCTAATGAGGCTGCCGGCGGTGGCCGTGAGAGTGAGAAGAACGAGGACTACCTTGATAAGGGTACCATGGGATTTGTGTGGCAACGTGCAATCTCCCGTGCTGATAATGGTTGTAGGCATCGACTACGTACAAGAGAAGTTCATGGGCCAAGGACCACAAGACAACGAGAGCGCCCTCGAGCAGGCCAAGGACGAGCAGATCTCGGATTACATTCGAGCACAGTACAAGAGCACGACTGGCAAGGACTTTTTCGTGAAGGACAAGCCAACTGCGTTGGACAAGAACACCGACTAAGCAGGAAGGTACGGAATGAATACTTTGATACCACAAAATAGGGAAGCTGGAAGCTGGCCTTCCCTGCGGCGATACGAACAAATCTGAATGAAATTGGTGACTTACCAAACTTCTATTACTGCGTAATGCGTACTTGATTCTGATGCTCTCGCGGACTCGTTGCTTCCGGCCCCAGTCAGGTCTTGGCATCGTAATCCAATTCGCGGCAGCCAGCTTCTTGTCGCTGACAAGCTAATGACATGAGGACGACTTTTGGATAGCAAAGAGTCCAGCCATATCGAGCCTTCGAGAGAGGCATCGTTGTGGGCGGCCGCCTGACATCTTCGTGCTTCGCGAGCTCGCTCCTCGCCCTCGCCTTTCACTGACAGCAAGTGGAACTCAAAAAGAGAAACCTCACTTTGAAACAAACAAGCTCACTGCGCACAGCATTAAACCAAGCTCCGCGCTGACATTCCCCTGAACATCAACATCCACACATCGCGCTTCGATACTACCACCACCGGCTATACTACCTGCTTCACATACAGTATACTCAGAATTGACTGCTAGAATGAAGTCACTCAATGAACTGCAGCGCGAGATCAACGAAAAAGGCACCGCCACTATCTCAGTCACGCTCCCTGTACACATTATTGAAGGTCTGCGCTCCTCTCCTCCCTCCCGCGAAGCCATCCAATACGCCGCCAACGCAATGGTAGAGGAGACAAAGTGGCTCCCGTCGCAGCTACTCGAGTATGCCATCGCGGTGGAAGTATGGATCGGATATGCGACCCAAAGCTACGAAGAGTTCCATCACGCGATGCGCGTTGGCGCGAGAAGTAGCACGACACTGGGACAGCTTATCGCCTGGATCGATCATGCAATGCTGCACACTACCTCGTCGACACATAAGATGCTATGGGCTTGGGGTAGCAGAGAGGTAGATCTGTACGCAGATGCCAGACCGAAGATGAGCACGATGCTAAAGCAGGTGAGCTACTCTGGTGTTAGGATTGGTATGAGAATGAGCTAATTGGAAGTATCAGATGGGGGTAGGTGAGGAGATGCATGTCTCACTCATCGAGAAGCCAGACCAGGCTCACATTCTGGAAGGGCTGGAGAAAATGGGCATAGGACACTCGTGAGCATCGAAGTAATGAGTTAGCGGAGAAGAGGAAGTGAAGCGAGGCGAATGAGCGAGGAGAATAGTGCTCAAATAGTAATACTATCTCCAATTAGACGAAAAACCAGGTATATATGTACTTATGTAATTATGTTATACGTATTCCGCGATAGAGTTATTAGTCTCCGTAGCGGAACTAATTAACCACTATATAGACTAGAATATATTCTTTGTTTTTTATCTAATCTAGTTCTATTAGATTTTATAGAGACTATATAATCTATTATAAGAATAGATAGAATACTATTAGTAAGTATACTCTTTATATATATATAAATCTTGAATTCTACTATATCTTATTACTATATAATTATAAAAAGAATCTTATTCTTTAACTTTATATAGAATCGTATTCTACTAAGCTATAGCCTTATAGAAGTACTAAAATTGTATACCGTAGTTTATATAATTAATCTACTAAATTCGATCTATCTATATTATAGTCCTATCTAGTACCTTCGTAATAATCTACTATAGTATCTAGCTATACTATAAATAACTAGCGAATCGACTCCTAATCCTTTTCTTTAATTTAGGATTTGATCTAGAATACTACTAGTCTAGCTACTTACTAATACTATAACGCCTTAGCTAATTATCTATATTAGAAAGAGAAGTAAGAACGCGTTTATAGTAAATACTATTAATATAAGGTTAATAACTCTATAATCTACTTAGATAAAGTATATTATAGATTAGCTCTATATTATATTAAATAGATTTAGTACTTCTACTAAGTCATTCTAGATAAGATAGAACGTTCGTAAAGATTATTAGATCTAGAGTAGTCTCTAAAATAATCTACTTATAAGGCCTATAGTAGTAGTATCGATTTCTATAGAACTTATTTATTATAGTAATAGTTATAAAGATAGAGATAGTAGAGGTAATAGAGGTTAATAATATATCTAATAGTAATTAGTAACTAGAGACTAATCTTATTAATAGTACTAATATAGTACTAACTAACTATAGAAGGACTTCTACTAAACGTTAGTAAAATACTAAACGTTTTTATTAATAGAATAAGGACTTGTATAAGAAGATAGCTACTTATCTAGATAATAACTTAGTAGCTCTAATTAATAGTATATTACTTACTATATAGATAAACTAGATATAGATATTATAGAGTAGTTACTTAGACCTAGGTTAGAGCCTAAGGTATTAAGTCTTAGTAAGGATACGTCCTTGTATACTTCCTTCTATCTCTAGATAGAACTATACGATAACTCGTTTATCTTCTATATCTTACTATCTCGTAATATTTTATCGTACTATCTATTAAGTCTATTATAGAAAGGTACTAGGACTATTAGAGAAGCGCTAGTATAGTATACTTAGTTAGAAAGAGGTAGAATTCTTATCCTTTAAGTAACGCGAGAAGCGTACGTATATATCTATTAGTTAGATAACTAGTTATTAGTAGAGTCGATATATTTAGAAATAGATAATAGATTATTACTAGGATCGTTATATTACGAACTATTAGTTAGAAGCGGTACTTATTATAAGGCGCTAGTAGGTCTAGTTAGAAGTTACGATTAATCTAAAATACGTTAAGAGAAGTTATATAGTAGCGATACGATAGCTATAGAACTATTTAACTATTATATACTACTCGAGTAGGAGTATAGGGAAACTTAAGTAGTTCTTAGTTAGATTAGATACTAACTAAATAGTTAGTCTTTAAACTTAGTTTCTATATACTATAATCTTAGTCTTATTTTAGATTTTATAGTTTAGTTTCTATATACTATAGTCTTAGTCTTATTTTAGGTTCTATAGTTTAGTTTCTATATACTACTTACTATATTTGTCCTATATCTAGTATTCTAGAGTTGTAATAGTCGGCTCTATCTACCGATCCTAAAAGTAGTAGAAGCTACTTTAGGATATTACAAAGATTAAAGCTAAAGGTAGTTAGATACTAAAAGAATATAAAGTAGCTTAGTTAGCCTAAAAGTAACTAATCTAAGAAGACTCGGAGGATAGAGCCTTCTTAGAAGGTACTAACCCTCTACCTTCTCTATCTCTATTAATATTAAGACAAATATTTCCTACCTATAGTAGTATCGATATAAGTATTAATATACTAAGGGCCTCTATAATACTAAAAGACGATAAGTCTACGTCCTCGGCCTTAAAGGCTACTTTAAAAGTACTATCTAAAGCTTTCCTATAACCTTACGCTAGTCTAGAATCGCCTACGTACCCTAAGCTAGAGCTATCTCTAACTAACTCCTTTAACAAGAATTACGTAAGTTTAGTAGTAAGAGATACTAGGTTTTTAGGATACTATAGAAAGAGCTTTATAAGTTTAGTAATTAGAAGGAATCTTCCTTCTAAGAGGAGTCCTATCTATTAACTATAGATTAATAAAGGTAATAATAAGTCGGATATTTAGGTACTAGAAGCCGAGAATAGCTATCTACGTAATAATATTATATAAGTCTATATACGACGTAAGTCCTTCAATTAAGGCAAGGCCTCTACTAAGAATAAGTATAAGTATATTATATAGGTTAACTTTAACGATAGTTCGTAAACGTAGGGACTATTATAATTATAGGCCTAGTTAGTATATCTAGAGTCGAAATAGGCCAAGACGGGCTACCCTAGCCTATCTTAGCCTATAGGTATATATCTTCTCTCTAGATATCTCTCTTCTCTTTCTTCTTTAGTAATTCGAGTAGTTCTAATTAGGTACTATATACTATGTATTATATATCCCTTTTATATACGAATTACTCTTCTAAAGTATACTATATAGTACTTAAAATAGTATAGGAGAAAGTAAAGGCCTTAGTATCGAATCCGGTTAGCTAGGATAATAACTAGGAAAACTTTCTTATTACTAAATAGGATAATAATTCCTCTACTCTAGCTAACGACTCGCTAGGAAATACTATCGATAGCGACAAGGGATAGGGCGATACTAAAGAAGACCTTAATAACGAGGCCCTAGTAGTTTAGCTCTAATACGAGGAAGAGTATACTAAATAGGCTAAGTAAGTTTAATACCTCGAACTAGCCTATCTTAGGAAAAGGATAGCTAATATAGCTTAGGAAGCCTTCCTCCTTATAGAGTAAGGAGATATTTAGCTAAACGTAATCCCTACTAGACTATCCTTAATACTAACGGGATCTACTATTCTTAAGGCTAGGAGCCTCTACGTCTTCGAGGACAAGGGGCGCGTAGACTACGACTAATAGGTTATAGACTACGACTATATCTTTAGGTAGGCCCCTTATATCTATTCTATAGAAGAAATAAAGGTTAATCTAGCTAAGGAATAGATAGAGAAGTAGTAAGTTAAATAGAAACGATATACTAGGTATTTAGACCTAGAGGAATATACCTAGGAAAAAATAAAGTAGGTAATACTAGACTCTATAGGGACGAAAGAGGAACGCTACTAATTAGTCCTAGATAGGCTAAAGTAGGCTAACTAGGACAGTTATACTCTATCTAAGCTACTAGACTATATAAAGATCTAGTAGAATAAGGTCTAAGAGGATCGTTAGGACTATATAATATACGACTTTGTCGTAGCTATAGATAAGAGGATCCGATACTTAGACGTCCTAGTAGGTTAGGTACAATCCGAGAAATTAGGTCTAGGTTCGGTTTCTTAGTAGGAACTAGACGATTAGTTTAGGTTCGGGTTCTAGGACCTATACTAATTTCGGGTTAGAACCTAGACTTTTTCTAGATTCTATAAGCGTTACTTAAAAGACCGGCTATACTACCGGCTATATAAAGGAAGCTTTACTTTTATACTACTTAGTACTCGTCCTATAGTATCTACGTATCGCCTAGGTCGCTATTACTATAGAAACCTCGGGTAGGTTACGTTATAAATTTCTAAGCTATATTACTAATTCTTACCTTGCGAAAACTTCGATATTAATATCCTATAATAACTACGTAAGATAGCTCGCGATAAGTATATAGCTTAACCTACTATCTATAGTAGTACTTAGTAACTATATTAAGGC
>LFZO01000646.1:0-23948 GCA_001578225.1 Pseudocercospora musae
TAGCTTCTTATCTTATAAATCCTATCTACGATAGGGAAAAAGAGTTCTCTATAGATACCGCGCTCTTCTAAGTATATCTCTTCAATATACGAACCTTATAATATAACAGTTAAGGTAGAGTAGGATTTTGCTCTATAGCCGGCTATATAGCCGGTCGTTCTTTCTATTTATTATAAGCTAGTCGTTAACATTACTACGACAACGTTTCCCTATATATATACCTAGTCTTCTTTTATCTATCCCTTTCTTCCTTTTATATCTATAAAATGCCTTTCTATAGAGATACGATTATCGACGACCTAGACGGACCTTTTAGTTCCTTTAACGATAGGAACCGCCGAGATAATAGCTAAGAAGTAGATCGCGAGTCGTTACTCTCTCTCCTAAGAGTACCGTTATTATCTCTACCTATACTAATACACATAATAAAACCGCGACTTCCTTAGGGTAAGTTAGCCTACATTTCTTCTTAGACTAGTACTAATTATTTTAGCTATAGTAGAAATTAACGAACAACCTATTTGTACTAGTAATACTATCGGTCGGAATATATAGATTCCTTAGAAGAAACCTATAAGGAGCCTTTTAACTAAGAGTCCTCGGAAATAACGTAAAGGCTAGTTATAGCCTATAAAGTAGGCGTTAAGACGTAGGAAGAGTATCGCTTTTAAAAGTAATACTAGTAGTAAGAAGTTTAAGTAGAAGTAAGGCATAGTCGCCCTCCGGGAGATTCGGTTCTATTAAAGTACTAAAGGTATAGATCTCTTAATAAACAAGCTTCCTTTCTAGCGGCTCGTTAGGGAAATAGTACTATATTATAAAGCCGATCTACGCTTTTAGAGTACCGCGATTCAAGCTCTATAGGAAGCGAGCGAGGCGTTCTTAACGACTATATTCGAGCTAGCTAACCTACTCGCAATTTACGCTAAACGATTTATTCTATAGTAGAAAGATATATAGCTTATTGCGAAGATCTAGGCGCGACTTTTAGGAGAATAATACTAATAGTTCGAGATAGTTAGTCTAAGCCTTTATAGCTATTTCTTCGATACTTAAGGTCTTACTATAGCTAGCTATACTATCGGCTATATATTTAGCTTTACCTATTATTTCAATATCGTATCGAATCCTACCTAGTTACGTATATATTGTCCTCTACTCTTACTATTATCGAGCTTTATTACGTTATTTTCGGTTATTGCTTATTGGATTTTTAATATATACTCTCTACCTATAGCTAGCTATACTACTAGCTATAGATTTAGCTCTACTTATTATTTCGATATCGTATTAAATTTGCCTAGTCGGGTGTATTCTATCCTCTACTCTTGCTATTATAGAGCCTTATTATATTATTTTTAGTTATTACGTATTAGATTTTTTTATATATACTCTCTAACTATAGCTAGCTATACTACCGGCTATAGATTTAGCTTTACCTATTACTTTAGAATTATATTAAATCTCGCCTAGTCGCGTATATAATGTCTTCTACTCTTACTATTATCGAGCGGTCTTACTATTATCGAGATCTTATTACGTTACTTTCTATTATTTTCTACTTACTTTCCTAGAAACGTTAGTAACGGCGTTTTTGTTATACTAACCTATAATACAATCGCGTATAATAACAACTTTCTTTAATTCGGCTTTTATATTATATATCGCCTATTGTTTGCCTATACCGTAGTTCTATACCTTTAGTCGTATACTTATTATATCTAGAATAGCCGGAAAGTCCGTCGCTACTACCGCTAAGAAGAATAAGAAAGGCACTACTCGCGTCCTTTACAATATCTACGCTACTACCTATAAGGCCTAGAAAAGTACTATCTTTAAGCCTAGTAAGCTAAATAAGAAGGCAACTGTAAGCGTACGTTATAGAAACGTAGGTAGTAAGTTCTACTTCTTATATAGCCGGCCGTATAGCCGGCCGTATAGCCGGCTATAACTAATCATCTTTTAGAAAACGTACTATAGTAGATCAAGACTACGTAAATGTCTACCGACCTTATAATCCCGTAAGCGCTATTCTAGAGACTAATTAAACAGTTAATCTACGATACTAACATTACTAGCGCTAGCTAGTTCCGTATTTAGTTTAATACTATCGAGGTATTGCGTAAGGCCTCTAAAGTATACCTTACGACTTTCTTCGAGTATATATTACTCCCTAACGTCCTTAATATATACTAACTCTAGATAGCTATTAACCTACTAGCCGTCTATACTAAGCGTGTTACTATTTAGTAGAAGGATATTGTTATACTAAGTTTGCTTCTAAAGGGCTATAGTATCTTTATTAGAGATATAGACGTTAGCGAGAATCTATACAAGAACCGTCGCGCGTAATAAAGGAACGGAAGGGTAGCTATTAGCGCTATACTATAGAGAGGATAATAGTAGTATACATAAATAACAATATATTCTCTATCTCGATATTTCGCAATTTCCGCCTCTCTAATGTTTCTATTATTCGCTATAAACCTATTGAATTTTTAGGTTTGAACCTAGATAAACTTCCGGTTCCCTAAGATTAGACCTAGACAAATAGGTTGGGTTCGGTTTTAAACCCGAACCTAACCCGAACTAACCTACTAGGACGTCTAACCTAGAACGACTAGCTAATAGTAGAAATATATAGTCTCTAGGAGGACGAGGGAGACGACAATATAGACTCGATTACTACGATACCTACTATAACGAAGTTATAGGCTAAGAACCCTTCGCGACCTAGTATATCCCCTATAGGCATACCTAGTCGAAAGGCTATAGACAAGGTTAGGAATAGTAGTAGATAGTTACTAAGACTAAGAACCTTATTACTACTTAGTAGAGGGCTTAACGATAAGTTAGTACTACGCCTAGTACTTCGACTAGTACCGAGTCTCCTACTAAGAGTACTATATCTACTATACTAGATTAGTAGATCGTTAAGTCTTAGGAGATAGAGATAACGGAAGATAGTATAAACGACTCGTCTCCTAGTCTAGCTAACCTACCTATTTATAATAGGAAGAGGGATACTAATCCGAAGTTATTCTACTTTAATAATTATATTAAGAAGTATAGCGTAGGAGATACGACTAGGATATAGAATATCTTCTAGACTTCTTAGTTTCTTAATCTTTAATCTAGCGTATCTATAGGCGATCTCCTAGCCTATAGGATTCCTACTAATCTCTTCTAGAAGCGAGTACCTAATAATCTAGATTTTATACGCAATCTAGTAGCCTTCTAGAAGGATAAAGGTAAGGCGACGTATATCGACGTCTATACCTTAGAATACCTTCCGTACTTCTAGGAGTTACTAGTAGATAGAGTAACGAATACCGATAACGCGCCTAGCTTAGTAGATGCCTACGTAGTATAGTTTACTAGTATATAGATTAGATATACTCTGTTAGCCAATATTAAGGACCTATATAGTAGACCTATAGAGGTCGACCTATCTATAGTAACTCGCGAGTTTATAGTTATACTAAGTATCTATATCGATATTAAAATAGGTAACCGTAGTATTCTAGTCTATACTATAATTAACGATAGCTCCGAGTCCCTTATTATACCCTTAGTCCTCGCCTAGTAGCTTCGCTTACTAATTAATAAGGAAGTAGTATTAGGCATAAGAGGCGTTAATAGGACGATTGCCTTTATAGAGGCTTATTATAATATTATAGTAGACGCCTTTAAAATCGTATATGCCTTTACGTTCTAGATAGCGGCTAACCTAGAAACGCCTATCCTTCTTAGACGACCCTAGTCTCGCATAGTATACGGCATCTAGTAAAACTATAATAATGGATTATAGGAAGGTACTATTATCGACTAGAAAGGGAATAAGATCGTTTTTACTAGCCATGTTAGTAATTAAGGTTACAAGCCCGATAAGGAGATTATCGCTATTACTTAGAGGCGTAGAGAGCGCCTTACTAGCCTAGATCGGGAGGGAAAAGCTCTAGTACTACTATAGGACCGTCGGTCTATGCCCTATATACCTATAGTCTATACTAATCGAGTTCGTTCTAGTTAGAGGAAGAGGAATATTAAGTAGATTAACTTCCTACTAATTAAGTACCTTATAACCTACTAGATAAACTACTAGGTAATAATAACGACTCTAGAAATAGTAACTTAGGAAATAACGACTTAGAAATTAAGGTCTTTTAGACTATATACCAAGACTCGGACGCGCCTTCCTATAGCTAATCGGGAGTATCTACTAATAATCCCCCTAGGGATTATTATAGTAATGTATTTAGTAGGATTCTAGGGAAGGACTACGAGCTATATATCGAGCGTCTCGACGATAGGGACGATACGTCGGAAGAGGTATATACTCTATTCTACTATACTAATCTTCGAAGTAGATACTAGAGGAAGTAGTTGCCTCTACTAGCTTAGTCTTTAGTAGACGTATATACGCTATATAAGCGGATAGCTAATAAGGTTAAACCGGTTAAAGGTAGCGTATATATAATAAAGAGATCTAGTCCTAGTAGTAACCTAAACTAGAGATAGGACTACCTAGACTAAGAGGTAGCTCTTCTACTAGGTATAGGGCCCTATAACTAGAGGTATATTACAAAGAAGTTCTCTACGATTAAGTATAGGACGAGACTAATAGTAGAGTAGCTCGCTAATATTCGTACTAGTCTAGAGCTTATACTAATAGAGAGATACCTATTAGAAGAACTCCTATATAATAGAGAGGTAGTATTAGTATACAACTTTATATATCTTAGTTATATTAACCCGGAGATCGTACTACTATAGAAGATTAGGAGTATTCTACATAAACTATAGGAGTATCCTTCCTTTAGAATTAATCCGAGTCTATGCCTAATCGTAGAAAACATAGTCTATAAGCGTATACAAGTAGATATACTAGAACTATTACATACTTCGTACTACAATCTATACTTCCTAGTAGGCAAGAAACAGGTCCCTAGGAAGGACAAAGAGTATCGTCTAATTAATACTACTACGAAGTTCAATACTATAACGATTAGGAACGCTAACCTACTACCTAATATAGATAGTTTCTTAGAAGCCTTTAGGAACTATGTTATCGCCTCGTTAATAGATATCTTTTTAGAATATAACTAGATTCTATTAGATAAGGATAGTAGAGACATTATAAGCTTCGATATACTACTTAGCCTCTTACGATAGACTACTCTTCTATAGGGAGTAACTAATTCCGTTACCTAGTTCGTTTAGGCTATTACTTAGGTATTGTATACCTATATCTCGTACGTTACTATACCGTTTCTTAACGAGATAGGCGTTAAATAACCTAAAACGAGATAAAGGAACGAAGAGGTAGAGCCTAGTATTTAACGCTTTATCTAGGATTATATATAAAACCTAGACTATATTCTATGAAACTTGGAATAGGCGTACCTAACGATCTATAGCTCTAAACTTTAGCTCCTTTATTAGAAGATTAATATTGTTAGCTATATTACTAATACGAATAGTAGATACCTAGATACTATCCAAGTTAGGAAAATAGCGGAATAGCTAACTCTAACTTATTAGAAGGAAGTTCGGATATAGATTAGGATAGTAACCTACTTTAGGATCTAGGTCGAGGAGTTCTCGATTGTCTATAAGCTACTCTTTGCCTTCCTCTAGAAAGACGCCGAGTTCCGATAGGACTAAGAATATTAGTAGACTAAGGAACGGGTTACGTAGGCCTTAATTACGGCCCTAGCCCTTATATCTATTAACTATATAGAAGGCGTAGGGACTATCGTAGTCGCTATCGATTCTAGTAGGGAAGGTTATAGTAAGGTACTAATATAGTATAATAGGGAGGAGCTATCTATATAGTATTCTATATAATATAAGTCTAGTCTATAGAACCCTATAGAGGCGCGATACGATATAGGTATAAGAGAGTACCTAGGGATCTATAAAGCACTTAAGAAGTTCTACCTATAGCTATTCGGTATCTACTTCTAGCTCGAGGTAGATACGAATACCTTAGTCTACTAGCTTAATCGTATAGCTTCGGATCTACCGAAGTTCGAACTTAGCTATAGCTAGATAGGTAGTATAGATCTACCTCTTTAACTTTAACGCTATCTATATTCCTAGAAAGCGATATTCTACTATAGATGCCTTGTCTTACAAGCCGATTATAGGCGAAGATATAGTAGAGATATAGGAGGAAGAGGACGTCGATACTATAATAGACTATACGTTCTTTTCGACCTTCTATATTAATGCCTACTTGGTAATCGAGGTAGAGGATACTATAGCTATAGGTATAGACGAGGAACAAGGAGCTAAGGGTATCAAACGAGCTAATATACTTAATAGGGAATACTCTAACGACTCCTACTATATCGCCTATTTCCTTACTTATAGTAGGAAAGCTCTAGGGGTCTCTAGAAGCTAGTATCGCTATATCGTTAAGCAAGTACAATAGTTCGTAGTTGAGGATAGGTATCTATAGCGATAGTCTATAGTTAACGTCCCTCTATAGAGAGTTATCGATAATGTTAAAGCTAGGTAGAAGATCCTATATATCCTTTACGAGGAGAATAGTTACTAAGTAGCTAAGGGAACCTTTAATCTATTAAGAAGGTAGTATTAATAGGATAGAGTCTAGGCTAACGTTTCTAGGCACTATAAAGGCTATCCTAAATATACGTCCTATAATAGTTACTATCGGACTAGTAAGCTTCGTATATCTACTTAGTAGTCGGTTAGGAAGTACTAGTATATAGATACTATTTATATTAATAGTAGTAATAGTACACTAGTAGCTCGAGAGGCGCTATCTCGATAGCTAGAAGTATAGTACTTCTATTTGTCCTCGAAGAAGATTACTATAGTATATATAGCTAAATTGCTATAGAAGGATATCTTTTGTAGATAGGGTATCCCTACCGAGATAGTACTTAATAATACTCCGACTAACTTTACTAAGGAAGTCTAAGTACTAATCGTTAGCTATAGAGCCAAGATAGTTAAGATCTTACTATACTATCTAGAGTCGAATACTATAGTCTAAGTTAGATATAAAGCCCTTCTTAATACTATTGCTAAGCTTACAAATAGAGGGAATAGGCGGATACTAATTACTAACTATATATCTACTATCCTATAGGCCGATTACACTACTACTATTAGGATAACTAGCCTTGCGCCTATAGAAGTTATAATAGGATAGGAAGTAGTTCTACCTATCGAACTTACCTATCGTACCTATAGTATCTTTAAATAGGAATTAGTTAGGGACCGTTCCGACCTTTTATACTTATATACTAAGGCTCTTAAAGAGATAATAAGTACTATTAAGGAAGGCCTTACTTGCTAGAGGCGCCTCTAGGAGGAGATAAAGTAATACTTCGACGATACTTAAGACGTAGATTATACTTCCTTTAAGGAAGGGAACCTTGTCTTAGTCTTCTAGTCGGAGCTAAAGACGAGCTTCTTATATAAGCTTACTTTCTACTAGAAGGAGTTATATCGCATTTAGGAAGTACTCTATAAAGGTACTACTTACTAACTTTAGGAGCTAGATAGTTCTATACTAAAGTATACGTAGCTAAGGGCAAACCTAAAGAAGATAGACTTTATAAGGAAACCTACTATACCTCCTTAGATAGATAAGGAAGTACTAGTAGGTATAGAGAATGTCGCTAGAGACCTTAATCCTTTCTATAAGAATCCGAATACTATGCTATATACTAAACTACTAGAGGACTTTGTATATCTATAAATACGGCTTAGTAAGCTATTAATAATAACTTAAGAAGAAAGGGATAGATATATATAAGTTAGCTTTATACAATTTAGCCTATAGTCGGAGTTAAAATCGGAGTTAAAATCGGAGTTAGAAAAGGAGATCGATACCGATACTAGGTCTTAACTAGACTAGATATAGGAGCTAGACTACGAGTCTAACGACGAGGATCTAGATAATAACTTGCTCGCTAATAAGGATCCTAAAGTCCTAGAAGCGCTAACTAGTAGATAAGGGGACCTATAACTAGATATTTAATATTTCCTATATTTATTATTATCTAATCTTTTGTTTACGATACTACTATACTATTGCGTATATTTCCTTTATACTTGCTTTATGTTTAGAGTTTGTTTGCCTTTAGGATTCGACTTGTAATAACCCTTAGGGAAGTAATTAGTAGGAGCTATTAGTAGCTAAGCTATTTCTTTACTAAGATACTATAATATGTTACTACTATACGTATAGTCGGTACTAGCTAAGCGGGACTTATAGGAAGGGAGGCGCCTACGGAAGCCTTACTAACTAGAGGACTAGTTGCTTATTAGGGACCGATACTAGTACTTAAGGATAACTATACTAATAGGAGATCTATCTCCCTATCTAAGAGTAGTAGGAAGGAAGGAACATCTAGACGAACTAGGTTGCGAGTAGCCTATATAAGAGGAGTACGGACTACTTTTACATAAGGATCTATTAGGCAATTAGTAGATCGGAAGGGAATCTTGCGATCTAATAATCCCTAGGGAAGTTATTAGCGAGAACTTACTAGGACGTTCCCTAGAAAGCTAGATTGCAAGACGACTAATAGTAGTATACTAACTTGGTCTACTATTGGATAGGTAGGTAATAGGAGTAGAACTATGGCTAGGAATATATACGAAGTACCGAGAAAGTAAAACTTTACTTCCTAAGGTTTCGGGACTAGCTACCTATATGCCTATATACGTACGACTATTTAAGTATAAATCTACTCGAACCTCTAAGCAATTATCTATATATACGCGCCTATAGTTATAAGTAAATATCTACCTATAGTCTTTATTCTAGAGCCCTTATTAATAGGCGTATAAGGACCTCGATAAGGTAAGGTCTCTTACTAAGCCCTAAGTATACCAAGTAGCGCGTACTAGGGGCGTACGCTAGACATACGTAACTCGTATAGCCTTTTTGGCCTAGCGGGCTACGCAATCCTTTTAGGAGGCACTTATTAGTTCTACTACCTACTATATTATCGGTTAGGCGGATATTCTATATATTGCTATATACCTAGCCCCTAATAGTTCTAATAAGTCTATCCCTATAGTAGCCTATAGAATACTATACGATAAGCGCAAGCGAACTAACTATGTTAGGTAGTAGTACCGTAGCGCCTATAGACGACGATCGCCCCTAGGGGGATAAAGAATGTTAGATAACCTTTAGCGAGTAGTAAGCTACGTTAAACGAGCGAATTGTATACTCGAGAGCTAAGTAAAAGCTACTTAAGTAAGAAGTCTAAGCCTAGGAGCTAGAGCGTAAAAATACTAGGCTACGTATATAGTATAACGTAGGATTAGTACTAGCGGATACTAGGCGTAGTATAAGCGTCGAGTAGTCTAATCGCTATACATCGCTAGAGTCCAACTAGGATACTAGTAATTCTAAGGATAGGTCTATAGAGAGTATCTATAGGACCCTACCCTCTCGGCTTAGTCTTAGTATTACACTATCGCGTAGATATAGTAGGACGCCTACGCTAAGTATAGTAGACGTAGTTACGGATATTACGATAGGTAAGCCTAGACTAAAGGAGCTAAAATCCTATAGGAATAATACTATTAAAGAGGCAAGGAGGTTCTTAAGGGAACTAGCCTTAATCTTTGCTTTATTAGGAAACGCGTATCGTACTAACTATAGCAAGACGCTATATAGGGTTAGGTACCTCATAGGCGATATATATAAGAAGTAGTATAACAACTACGATCTCGAAGACTTAGATACTTATATCTATAAAGATTTCAAGGATTTCTACGTTAACTACGTAGGAGATCTAATAAATCGTATACTAGACGTAATCCTCGAGTATAAGGTAGCGCGTTAGTGTAAGAACTAGACGGTTTAGAACTTTGCCCTCGAACTCGTAGTACTAGAGGATTAGCTAAGCGACTATACCGAGGCGTAGCGTATACGCTACCTACTCGCAAAGTTATAGCCTACGCTACGTAGTACTATCGTTAAGTACTATACTATTCTAGAGCTAAGGTAGGAACTAGTATAATTCGTAGCTCGTATCGAGACGCTAGATAGATTATCTAGTAAGAAACGAGAGCGAGATAACGAGAACTATAGTAGTTTAAAGAAGAAGCACTACCTTAATAACTATAGTAGTAGTAAGGAGTAGGGCGGACGCGATAAGAAAATAGGCGAGAAGCCTATATAGACTAAAGACTCGAGGCCTAGTCGGGACCTATCTATAGTAGAATACTATAGATATAATAAGAAGGGTTACTACAAGACTAACTACCTAAACAAGTACCTATAGAAGGATAGTAACTCGTAGGCTATATACAAGGTCGAGGTAGCTAATAAGGAAAAAGGTAAGGCGCCTACTAAGAGCTAAGGGTAAGTACTATAGCTAATTCTAGTAGCTCTATAGTATATATACTATCGTAACGCGTATATAGCGCAATAGTAACGTAGGATAGAGACATGCGCGTCGAATACCTACTAGACGATATAGTAGATATTAATATTGTCTTACGCGAGTTTGTCCTCTAATACTAGCCCTAGTAGATTACTAATACTACCCTACCTAGTACCGATAGCTTCTAGGGGGAACGTAGATACTATTACGGAGCATATACGCTAAGCCTACGTATTATAGACTTATCGGATTAGGAACGCGTAATAACTAGTACCTTTTATACCTTCGAAATGCCTAACCTAGATCTTATACTAGGTAGGCCTTAGCGAAGGGACTAGTAGGTAATCGTAGATAGCGTAACGGATACATAGACCTACGGTACTAGTAGTAAGGTAAGACCTATTATGGTAAGCAAGCCATAGTAGTTTTTTAAAGAAATACGCGATGCGATATACGTATATATAGTAAGTATACGTAACGCTAGTATAGTAGCTAATAACCCTAATCTACTAGAGGAGTTTAAAGACTTTATAGATGTCTTTACTATAATACCGAAGGCTCGACGCTAGCTATACGCTAACGTAGAGTACTCGATTAATCTAGTCGATAGAAGAAAGCCTCCCTATCGCCCCCTATATTACTAGTCGGAGTAGAAGCTCTAGGTCCTTCGAGAATACCTTGTTAAAGTAGTAGAGAATAGGTAGATTAGGCCTAGTATAAGCGAGGCGGATACGCCTATCTTATTTATACTAAAGAAAGATAGGAGTCTTTAGTTATATATCGACTATAGGGATCTTAATAAGATTACTATTAAGAATCGCTATCCCCTACCTCTTATTAGCGAGACAATAGATAGGCTTAAGGATACGGAATAGTATACATCCTTAGACCTTATTAACGTATACTATCGTATTCGTATAAAGCGAGGCGATAAGTAGAAGACTATGTTTCGTATATACTATAGATACTACGAGTACCTAGTAATGCTATTTAGGCTTACTAACGTACCTACAACCTTTTAGGGTTATATTAACCGAGCCTTAGTAGGCCTAGTTAATGTTTACTATATAGTCTATCTAAATAATATCCTAGTATATAGCAAGAACAAAGAGTACTATATACCCGATATTTATATAGTACTTAAGAGGCTTAGGTAGTTCGGCTTATATACTAACTATAAGAAGTACTTATTCTAAAGGAAATAGGTAGAGTTCCTAGGATTCATCGTTAGTATCGAAGGCGTATCGATAGATAGGAGTAGGGTAGACGTAATTACCGAGTAGCTACGTCCTTCTATCCTTACTAAAGTCTAGTCCTTCCTCGGGTTCTACAATTTCTATCGTAGGTTTATATCTAACTACTCCTAGATTATTATACCTTTAATAGCCCTCTCTAAGGGAGCTAAGAATAGCCGAAAGCCGGGTCCAATCTAGTAGGGCGTAAGCGAGGAGTAAGCGTTTAAGAGCCTAAAGGATACGTTCTATTCGATATTACTACTTAGGTACTTTAACCCTACGTAGTCCCTATACCTCGAAACCGATACGTCTATATTCGCATTAGCCGGAATCCTTTCGTAGTAGGTAGAGGATAGTAACTAGTACCCTATCGCTTTCTAGTCGAGAAAGATAATACGTATAGAGACTAACTACGAGACCTATAACTAGGAGCTATTAGTAGTAGTCGAGTCCTTTAAGTACTAGCGACTATACTTCGATAGCTCTAAGTATATAATATATATACTCGTCGACTATGCGAACCTAAAGGGATTTACGATAGTAAAGTAGTTAGTAGGTAGGTAGGCAAGGTAGGCAACCTTCCTAGCCCTATTCGATTTTACTATCGAATACTAAGTAGGGAAAAGGAACCCTATAGATACTTCCTCGAGGAGAAGCGACTATAAAGGCGAGACATAGGCGATAAGTAACCTATTACTAACGCTATAAGCTAAACTCTTAGTCTAGTTAGACCTTTCTAGAGAGGTAGAGCCTATCGTAAAGCGTACTTCTATAATATGTATCTTAATATAAGGAGTAGCAAAGACGTATACGAAGTATAGCGGCTTCGTATACTACTTAGCTAGAGTCGCGGCTATAGTAGTTAAGGATAATAGATCCTACTATTAGGTACTAGACCTACTACTTAGTTTTATACGTACCCTATAGTAGCTAGAGCCTATAGCAAAGGAGCTATACAAGGCTACTAAAGAGACTACTACCTTTGAGGAGTATTCTATTAGAGAGGATATTCTTTTCTAAGGCGAGGCAATCTATATACCTAAGGACCTCGCGTTAAGAACGTAGGTAATGCGTATATACTATAACGATCCCCTTATAGGACATTTCGGCTAAGCTAAGATAGTTAAGCTAATACGTAGGAAATATACCTAGCTAGGGTTAGCTTAGGAGGTTGTAGAGTATATCTCTATCTACGCGATATACTAGAGGTCGAAGGCGAGGCGCTATCGCCTATATAGCGAGTTAGCTACGCTACTAATGCCTACTAGACCTTAGTAAGAGCTAACAATAGACTTCATTACTAATCTACTACTAAGCAAGCTCGGTACCTATATCTATACTACGATACTCGTAATAGTAGATTACTATACGAAGATAAGCCTCTTTATGCCTATTATAAAGAAGTATATAGTAGTAGAGCTAGTAGATATCTTTTAAAGAGAGGTAGTTAGAAGGTTTAGGATCCTAGCTAGAATAGTTAGTAATAGAGGATCTCTATTTACTAGCTAGTTTTAGAGCGACTTCTATTACGAGACGTATATAAAGCGCAAGCTTAGTATAGCGTTCTATCTATAGACTAATAGGTAGACTAAACGTACTAACTAGATACTAGAGTAGTACCTAAGATGTTATTGTTTAGATAACTAGGTAGACGAGGTATCCTAGCTCTCGTAGGTAGAGTTCGCGTATAATAATAGTATATACCCTATACTATATATAAGCCTATTTCGAATACTATATAGGTATAATCCGGATGTTACTCCTATATTATTGCCTATAGCTCGGGACGAGCTATCTATAGGAAGGATACTAGTAGCTATCGACGCTACGGAAAGACTACGAAAAGTATACAAGATACTTGTATAGCGCTAGAAGACTATAGTAGAATACTAAGCTAAGTACTACAATACTAACTATAAAGCTTAGAAGTATAGTATTAGTAACCTAGTACTATTGTTATCTAAGAATATTAGACTAGATCTACTAAAGAAGAAGCTTAGCCTAAAGTATCTCGGCCTATTTCGTATTATCGATATAGTAGGAGTATAGGCGTATCGCTTAGCGCTACCTATCTATACGAGAATCTATAATGTTTTCTATATATCCCTACTCGAGCCTTAGAAAGGGCGTAAGGGCGAGGAGCATAAGGTTAGTATACTAGTTATAGAGGATATAGACGAGTAGCGTATAGAAGAAATCGTAAAGAAGAAGATATAGAAGGGAGAGACTTACTACCTTGTTAGATAGGTAGGCTAGCTAGAAGAATATAATACTTAGGAACTAGTAGAACATATAGAAGACTTAGTAGCGCTTAACGTATTTAAGGCATAAGCGAGACGTAGTCGGAGAATATAAGAATAAGATAAGATAAGGTTAATAGATATATACTCGTTTCGCTATTAACGTAGGCATTTAGCCTAGCTTAGAATAAAGGAAATTATACGTTCGTAGCGCTTACGCGCTATAGGCGTATAACCTACTAACTAGCTCTATAGAGCTAGTTACTCTCGTAACTATTAGAACCCTCCCCCTCTATAGATATAGGTAGGAAGCCTATAGTAGTATCGACTACTACTATAGCTATATGTATCCCCTTTAGGGCGAGGTTCTATCGTAGTTAGTATACGCTTAATAGGCGATAGGGATGTAAGGATAATATATACCTAGCGGCCAATCTCTACTAAACTAGAAAGGTTAATATTAATACGCTCTAGGATAGCTACTAACTTCTAAGTCTAGGCCGTTAGTAGTAGCTAGTACGACGCCTACGCTACGAGTACGCTTAAGGGATATACTATCGCCGGTAATCTTGTTCTTGTTATAGTAATAGCTATTTAGAGACTTCTTAACCTCTAGAAAAGCTAGGTAGTTAGTAGATACAATACGTACGAAGAGGGAGCGATACGTACGGTCTATGTATACGTCTAGGCGCTACGTAATCTTATCAAGATTAATCTAAGCCTAGATAGGATTATCCCTATACTTAGGGTTATCTAGATCGTAAGTAGCGCGCTTAGCGCAAGCTACGTATATACGCTAGAGTAGCGCGACGAGGTATAGTACTATAACTAGCTTATAGGGGTAGTGTCCCTTAGTATATCTCTAACGCTTCTTCTTAGTAGTAGGATATATATTACTACTAATATACACGTTATTTAGATCCTCTATAGCGAGTTAGTTACGAGATATATATAAAGAGTACGTAGGGATTACTCTTACTATTAGTAGTTATATACTAGAAGTATCTACTACAACCTTCTATATTAGGCCTAAAGCGCTTAGTAGCCGTAACTAGGATAGTAGGACTAGCGGCGCTACGCTTACGCGACGTAAGTAGGGTACGGGCTAGGTCTATATAGAGAGTAGTATAAAAATTAGTAGTTAAAGTATAAGAGGAGCTTACGTAGAGCTAGCGAGGTACTAGCGTAGTACTAGTAGAAAGCTTAGAAATAGGGGAAGTTTTTAGGTAGACTATAGACACTACTTATATATAGGCTACCTAGTTACTAGTAACAATAATTAATACGTTCTTAGGAATATACTAGACCTACCTAGTAACGTTACTAATAGCAAACATGAAAATTCTACTATATAGCAATAAAGAGTTTTCGTATAGTAACTAGCTATACGAAGTAGCGATATATACGAAGTATATTCGAAGTACTAAGGCATAAGGGAATACGTAGATAGGATAGCTTAACGAGGAGTTAGGTTTGTCTATAGCTAGGGATAGCTATACTAGGAGAAAGGGAATAATTGTAAGGACCTCGATAAGGTAAGGTCTCTTACTAAGCCCTAAGTATACTAAGCGGCGCGCGCTAGGGACGTACGCTAGATATACGTAACTCGTATAGCCTTTTTAACCTAGTACGCTACGCAATCCTTTTAGGAGGCACTTATTAGTTCTACTACCTACTATATTATTAGTTAGGTAGGTGTTCTATACGTTGCTATATACCTAGCCCCTAACAATGCGCCTATACCTATCTACCTATTCTTTCCTCTAACTAACTAAGCTTCCGATATAGCTAAAGAATAGTAACTCGTTCCTACTAATCTAGCTCCCTCTACTTCTTCTTCGACCGCCTATTAGTTTAGCTAACCTACTACTATTGTTTAACTAGGCTAGAGCGCTACTTCGCTTAGAATCTTTATAGTTCTAGAGAATAGTAAGCTTGCCTAGGTTACTAATCTTACTAACGTATTTAAGATTATAGTAGGTATTACTAACTAATAGGTAAATATCAAGGCGACTCGATAGCTCCTTACTATCCTTAATAGGGCTAGCGAGAGCCTAGTAGTTACTATTACTATAGGCATAATAGGTCTCTACCGAGAGCTTAGTAGGACTATCGACTTCAAGAACCTAGTTCTCGAGGATAAAGAGCTCTCTAAGGCCTATTATCGCTTACTATTATCGAGGAATAAGATATAAACATCCGCTACTAACTTAACTATCTAACTATAACCCTTGAGTACTAGGATAGTCTAATAGCGCTTCTATAGAGCCTAGTTAATTTCGCTTACAATAGTATAGAGTAAGCTAAGAACGTTACTATCTTCGTTAATAAGAATAAGAACTATCGGCAAGGTACTAAGCTCGTTAGTAAGACTATAATCTACTATGTTCTATCTACTCCTAAGGAGATAGGCTAATAGAATCTAAGCCTTACCTTTACTAATAGCGACTTCGACTCGAAGTATTATAAGAAGTATAAGAAGGAGGTCGCTACTATTAACCTATATAGCTAGGAGGTTATATAATTGCTAGCTAATAAGGGGTACTATATTAGTAGCTCGGGGTTTATTATAGAGGAATTAGCTCGTATTGTACTATTCATTACTCCGTCTTAGTACTAGGCAATCTATTACTAGGCCGAAGTATAGAAGGTAGTAGACGAGGTAGCTACTCGAGAACTTGCTACCTAAGAGAGCGCTAGGCTACGCTATACTACTACTTAGCAAACCTACCTATAGTAGGAATACGCTACCAAGATTACTAAGCTTCGTTAGTAGAAGGAGGAACATAGGTAGCAAGCGCTATGCCTCGAGGCTATAGTAGCTAAAGAAGAGTCTACTAGTAGCGATAGTAGAGGCGAAGAGATGGATTTTGAGGTAGAGATTAAGGACGTCTATATAGATTATATAGGTAGATAGTTTAGTCGGTTTATAGCCGAGCTAGATACTATAAGTATTAAGGGCAAGAACGTTAGTTCCTTTATAGTAGTCTACAATCTAGCTTAGCAATTCAAGGACCTATATAATCCTAATAAACTAGAGGATATCTATACTAAGTACCTAAAGATGTATACTAAGCTCTATAGTCTCTACCTAATTAACGCGAAGGATAACCTTACTAATTAGCTCTTTCTACTTAGTAAGAATAGTAATATAGAGGAGGAGTTTAAGGCCTTTCGTAGCTCTAGCAAGACTTACTACTTCGCTAGCATCCTAGTTACTACTATACTAGTAGTACGTCTCGGCTTATATACCTTTACGCTAGTTTAGTCTAACGTACCGATTATACTAGACTAGTTTCTATAAGTAGTTACTTAGGCTTTCGGATAGTAGGAAATTATAGTAGCGATAACTAAGCAAGGTAGTATAGTAGTTAACAATATCTTTAACTAGGCTAAGAATATAAAGGATAAGGCGCATAGTCTTATAGAGGAGATAGTCGTAGAGGTTACAATATATTACTAGTATCTTCGTAGCTATCTACTAGAGAAGTAGACTAGTATTAACCTACTATAGATCCATAGTATTAGTAACTAGCTAGTCTAATAGAACATACTATTGTAGCTCCTTATAGTCGCCCTTTAACCTAATTACATATACAAGATTATCTCTATACTAAAGCCTACTAAGTTCTATTACAAGTACGATATACCTAAGAAGAGTAACTTACCTCTAGTAGAGATAATATACTTAAATAGTAACATTCTAGAACTAATCGAAGGCATTAGCGCTAATCGAGTCTATATATTAGTCTCCTTCGAAGTAGAGGATAAGCTTGCCTACCCTTAAGGTATCGACTATATATATAATCCGGAAATTTTCGCTATATATGTATAGAAGCTTAAGGCTCGTAGCCTTGTACTACTAAGTAGCTAGGTAGGAGAGCTAACCGATAAGTATCTTACGAGCGAGGATTTGAAGGCTATAAGTAGCTAAGGCAAAGCTATATAGAAAACTTTAAGCTACTATCGGAGGGTTCTACCTCGTTTAGTATACTATATCTATCTTATAGCGATATTGCCGATACCGCTACTTGGATCTATATAGATCTAGGCTTCTATCGCGTTAAAGGAAACAAGGTTAAGGGTTTCAATCTTACTATCGCCTAGGTTATAGAGGCTTACTAGTACCTAATACCTATTACTCGCTAAGGCGGTACAATTCTATACGCGTTTCCTTACGCTATCTAGCTTATAGGCCTTAGACCTATAGTAGACACTCTTATTAGGCATATTCTATAGTCTAATCCTTCTATTCGAGAGGAGCTTAATTTGGTTTTTACGCTAGCCTCTAAGGGCCTTCGGAGCTATATTAAGGAGTAGAACTAGTATACCTATAATGCGGTTCGCGAGGTACTTATACTTTAAGCTAACCTTGAGTATAAGTTGTATAGCGAGAAGAGCTACTATACCTCGAAGAGCCTCTCTAACTAATAGGAAGATAACGAGATACTAAGTAAGAACTATAGTAAGTACGAGCTTCGCTAATTACCTATACTTAGGATTAGATAGTAATTAGGGATAATACTACCTAAGAATAGAACTACAAGTAGAACTATTAATAGACCTAGGATTAATAGCCCCTAGGGGGCGATTAGAAAGCTACCTTAGGTAGTAACTAAAAAGCGAACCTATTTGATTTCTATATATATAATCGTAGTATTGTATCTAGTTAGATACCTAGAAAGGGAGGGATATTGTCTAGTAACTAGGACATACTTGACTACTAAGTTAGGTAGGGGCCTCGATTAGTATATATAGTTCTCTTCCTACTAGGGAGAGATATTATGAACCTTCGTTTAGTATATATTACTAGTTACGTTTCTTATGCCTCTACTATAGAGCTCTAATTACTACCTACTACCTCTATAGCTACTACAAACAGATAGTCTACCTAGTATAGCTTCCCTTAGCCTAATAGGTTATACTACCTATAGTCCCTTCCTATACTACCTAGCCCTTAGGTATGTATAGGTTTAGGTTCTACTTATTCCTAGTACTATCGAAGAAGGCCTTACTCGCTAGAGGCGCCTTTAAGAAGAAACTAAGTAGTACTTCGACGATACTTAGGATATAGATTACGCTACCTATAAGGAAGGGGACCTTGTACTAGTCTTCTAGTCGGAACTAAAGACGAGCTTCTCGTATAAGCTTACTTTCTACTAGAAGGGGCTATATCGCGTTTAGGAAGTCCTTTATAATAGCGTAGCGTATCGACTATAGGAACTAGATAGTTCTATACTTAAGTATACGTAGCTAAGGGCAAACCTTAAGAAGGTAGACTTTATAAGAGAGCCTACTATACCTCCTTAAACTAATAAGGAAGTATTAGTAGGAATAGAGAATATCGCTAGAGACCTTAATCCTTTCTATAAAGATCCGAATACTATATAGAATACTAAACTACTAGAGGACTTTGTATATCTACAAATAAGGCTTAGTAAGCTATTAGTAATAACTTAAGAAGAAAGGAACGAATATGTACAAGTTAGCTTTATATAATTTAGCCTATAGTCGGAGTTAGAAACGGACGTCGATACCGATACTAGGTCTTAACTAGACTAGAGATAGGAGCTAGACTATAGGTCTAACGACGAGGATCTAGATAATAACTAGCTTGCTAATAAGGATCCTAAAGTCCTAGAAGCGCTAACGGGTAGGTAAGGTAACCTACAACTAGATTTTTAATATTTCCTATATTTGTTATTATCTAATCTTTTATTTACGATACTACTATACTATTGCGTATCTTTCCTTTATACTTGCCTTATATTTAGAGTTTGTTTACCTTTAGGATTCGACTTGTAATAATCCCTAGGGGAGTAATTAGTAGGAGCTATTAGCTACTAAGCTATTTCTTTACTAAGGTACTACAATATATCGCTACTATATATATAGTCGGTACTAGCTAAGTAGGACTTATAGGAATAGAGGCGCCTATAGAAGCCTTACTAACTAGAGAACCGGTCGCTTATTAGGGACTAATACTAGCGCTTAAGAGTAACTACGCTAATTAGAGATCTACCTCCCTATCTATAAGCGATAGGAAGGAAGGAATATCTAGATAAACTAGGTTACGAGTAGCCTATATAAGAGGAGTATAGGCTACTTTTATATAAGGATCTATTAGGCAATTAGTAGATTGGAAGGGAATCTTGCGATCTAATAATTCCTAGAGGAATTATTAGCGAAAACTTACTAGGATGTTCCCTACAAAGCTAGATTATAAAATAACTAATAGGGATATACTAACTTAGTCTACTATTAGATAGGTAGGTAATAGGAGTAGAACTATAGCTAGGAAGATACGCGAAGCGCCGGTAAAACTTTACTTTCTAAGGTTTCGGAATAGGCTACCTACGTAGGTATATAACTATTTAAGTATAAATTTGCTCGAACCTCTAAGTAATTACCTATACGTACGCGCCTATAGTTATAAGCAAATATCTACCTATAGTCTTTATTCTAAAGCCCTTTTTAATAGGCGCCTATATCTACCTATCTATTCTTCCCTTCCTCTAACTAAGGAAGATTCCGATATAGCTAAAGAATAGTAACTCGTTCCTACTAACCTAGCTCCCTCTACTTCTTCTTTAGCTACCTATTAGTTTAGTTAACCTACTACTATTATCTAGCTAGGCTAGAGCGCTACTTTGCTTAGGATCTTTATAGTTCTAGAGAATAGCGAGCTCGCTTAGGTTACTAACCTTACTAACGTATTTAAGATTATAGTAGGAATTGCTAACTACTAAGCAAAGATCGAGGCGACCTAATAGTTACTTACTATCCTCGATAGGGCTAGTAAGAGCCTATCGGTTACTATCGCTATTAGTATAATAGATCTATACTACGAGATAGACGATACTATCGATTTTAAGAACCTAGTTCTCGAGGATAAGGAGCTCTCTAAGGCTTATCTATCGCTTACCGTTATTAAGGAGTAGAGTATTAACATCTACTACCGACTTGGCTATCTAACTATAATCCTCGAGTATTAGGGTAGTCTAATAGTACTCCTATAGAGCCTAGTCGACTTCGCCTATAATAGTATAGAGCAAGCTAAGAACGTTACTACCTTCGTAAATAAGAATAAGAACCGTCGGTAAGGCGCTAAGCTCGTTAGTAAGACGATAATCTATCGAGTTATATCTACTCCTAAGAAGATAGGTTAGTAGAACCTAAGCCTTACGTTTACTAATAGCGACTTCGACTCGAAGTATTATAAGAAGTATAAGAAGGAGATCGCTACTATTAACCTAGATAGCTAGGAGGTAGTATAGCTACTAGCTAATAAGGGATACTATATTAGTAGCTTAGGATTCATTATCGAGGAACTAGCTCGTATTGCTCTATTTATTACTCTATCTTAGTACTAGGCGATCCATTATTAGGCTAAGGTATAGAAGGTTATAGACGAAGTAGCTACCTAAGAGCTTACTACTTAAGAGAGTACTAGGCTACGTTATACTACTACTTAACAAACCCGCCTATAGTAAGAGTAAGCTACTAAGATAGCTAAGCTATACTAGTAAGAGGAGGAATATAGGTAGGAGGCGTTACGCCTTAAGGCTATAGTAGCTAAGAAAGATACTAAGTCGGCTAGTAGTAATAGTAGAGGCGAAGAGATAGATTTTAAAGTAGAGATTAAGGACGTCTATATCGACTATATAGATAGCTAGTTTGGTCGGTTTATAGCCGAGCTAGATACTATAAGTATTAAGGGAAAGAATATTAGCTCTTTTACTATAGTCTACAATCTAGCTCGGTAATTCAAGGATCTATACAACCCTAACGAGCTAGACGATATCTATACTAAGTACCTTAAGATCTACGCGAAGTTCTATAGCCTATGCCTAATTAATGCAAAGGATAACCTTACTAATTAGCTCTTTCTACTTAGTAAGAACGGCGATACTAAGGAGGGTTTCGAGGCCTTCTATACGTCGAATAAGGCTTACTACTTCGCTAGTACTCCTATTACTATAGCCCTAGTAGCGCGTCTCGGCTTATACGCCTTTATACTAGTCTAGTCTAATATACTAGTTATACTAGAGCGATTCCTAAGTATAGTTACTCGAGTATTTAAGTAGCTAGAAATCTTAGAGATAATCGCTAGACAAGGTAGCATAGTAGTTAATAATGTCTTTAACTAAGCTAAGGACCTTAAAGGGTAGAAGTAGAGCCTTATAGAGGATATAATTACAAAGACTACGATATATTACTAGTATCTTTATAGCTATCTACTAGAGAAGTAGATAGGCATTAATCTACTACAAATTCATAGTATTAGTAACTAGCTAGTCCGATAGAGCCTACTATTATAGCTCCTTATAGTCGCGCTTCGACCCGATTACGTATATAAACTTATCTCTATACTAAAGCCTACTAAATTCTATTACGAGTACGAGATGTCTAAGAAGAGTAACTTACCTCTAGTAGAGACAATACGCTTAAATAGTAACGTTCTAGAACTAGTCGAGGATATTAGCGCTAATCGAGTCTACGTATTAGTATCCTTCGAGGTAGAAGAATCAAGATAAGCTTGCCTACTCTTAAGGTATCGACTATATATATAATCTAGAGATTTTCGCTATATAGGTATAGAAGCTTAAGGTTCGTAGTCTCGTACTACTAAGTAGATAGGTAGGGGAGCTTACTAATAGGCATCTTATACCTAAAGATCTAGAGGCTACGAGTAACTATACTAATAGTAAGATTACTTAGTAGAACTTAAAGCTACTATTAGAAGGCTCTACTTCGTTTAGTATACTATATCTATCTTACGGTAATATTGTTAGTATAGCTACTCGAGCCTATATAGATCTATACTTCTACTATATAAAGGAAAACAAGGTTAAGAGTTTTAACCTTACTATCGTATAGATTATAGAGGCTTACTATTGCCTAACGCCTATCTTTCGCTAAGGTAGTACGATTCTATATACGTTTCTATACGCGATCTAGCTTATAGGCCTTAGTCCGGTAGTAGACGCCCTTATTAGGCGTATTCCGTAGTCTAATCCTTCTATACGAGACGAGGTAAACTAGGTATTCGTAATAGACTATAAGGAGCTTAGGAGCTATATTAAGAACTAGAACTAGTAGGCCTACGAGGCGGTTCGCGAGGTCCTAATATTACAATAATACAATCTAAGCTCGAGTATAAGATATATAGCGAGAAGAGCTATAGGGAGGCTATAGGCCTTATAGACTAACTAGACGACGATAAGGTACTAGGCGAGAACTATAGGAAGTACGAGTTTCGCTAACTAGGCGCCTAAGGAGCTAACTACGAGTAGAACTAGGAAGTAATAGCCCCTAGGGGAGCGATTGAAAGTCTACCTAAGATAGCGAGCTAAAGAGCTTATCTATTTGTTTTCTCTATATATAATCGTAGTATTGTATCTAGTTAGATATCTAGAAAGGGAGGGATATTAGCTAGTAGCTAGGACATACTTGACTACCGAGTTAGGTAGGGGCCTCGATTAGTATATATAGCCCTCTTCCTACTAGGGAGAGATATTATTAACCTTCGTTTAGTATATATTACTAGTTACGTTTCTTGTGCCTCTACTATAGAGCTCTAATTACTACTAGACGTCCTAGTAGGTTAGGTACAACCCGAGAAATTGGGTCCGGGTTCGGTTTCTTGGCGGGAACCGGACGATTAGTTTAGGTTCGGGTTCTAGGACCTATACTAATTTCGGGTTAGAACCCGGACTTTTTCCGGGTTCTACAAGCATTACTTAAAAGACCGGCTATACTACCGGCTATATAAAGGAAGCTTCACTTTTGTACTACTTAGTACTCGTCCTATAGTATCTACGTATCGCCTAGGTCGCTATTGCCGTAGAAACCTCGGATAGGTTACGTTATAAATTTCTAAGCTATATTGCTAATTCTTACCTCGCGAAAACTTCGACATTAACATCCTATAACGACCGCGTAAGATGGCTCGCGATAAGCGTATAGCTTAACCTACTATCCGTAGTAGTAATTAGCAACTACATTAAGGCGACTACGAGCTTAGTAACCGCATCTACGACGAGGATAATGAACCTAATAATCGCGTACCGAGCCTAAAGCGT
>LFZO01000647.1:0-23883 GCA_001578225.1 Pseudocercospora musae
CCCTACCTATAATCTAGAATCGGGAAAAGACAAACCCGCCTAGTAGCCCTCCTAGCTACGGCGGGCTAGGTCGTTTATACCGAGGAATAAAGGAGGAGCGTAGAGCCTAGTAGACTAAGATAGGTTAACCGGGACTAGTTCTAGTTAATCTAACTAGATATTAAGCTATAATAAGGCGAGAACTCCCGTACGCTTAGAGGGCTTATCGATTGCGGCTCTTAGGCTAATATCTTAGATAGTATAGTAGCTAAAGAGGCCGGCCTCGCCCTAAGTAATATAGACGCCGAGCGGTATAAGACCCTTAATAGCTAGTCGCTAGCTATAAGTAGTAAATGCTATATAACCTACGAAGTGTCGGATACGAGCGGTTAGTAGCGGGGCTACGTAGACAATTTCGCCGTCGGAAGGATCTATAGCTTTAATATCGTACTAGGAATGCCCTAGTTAGAACGATAGAACCCTTCGATCGACTTTATAGCTAAGACGGCTATCTAGAGGAGAAAGGGGGCTCGTAAGTAGCGTGCCTACGCTATATCGGGTCCTTTCGACTTCTTAAGGGTTATGTTAGATAGGGACACGCGTCTCTTTATAATATCGATAGTCAAGACGAACTAAGACGACCCGAATAGCCTCCCGCTAGAGTATAAATACCTCTATAGAATATTCGAGGAAGGAGACGCGTCCCTACTTCCCGATTATAGCCTACATAAGTTGTCTATCGACCTAATAGAGGGCAAGACCCCTCCTTATAACCCGTTATATAATCTCTCGGAGACTAAGTTAGCGGTCCTAAGGAAGTACCTCGATAAATACCTCGAAAAGGGCTAGATCCGCTCGTTAAAATCGCTAGTAGATACCGGCATCCTCTTTGCTAAGAAGAAGGATAGTAGCCTACGACTATACGTCGACTACTAGGGCTTAAACGCTATTATAGTAAAGAATCGATACCCCTTATCCCTTATATAAGAGTCCTTAGACCGTCTCGCTAATACTCGGGTCTTTATAAAGCTCGACATTCGGGATACCTACTATAGGATCCGTATTAAGTAGGGGGATAAGTAGAAGACTATCTTCTATACGAGATATAGATACTTCGAGTATACTATAATACTATTTAGGCTTATAAACGCCCTAGTAGCCTTCTAGAGCTACATCCTTAGCGCCTTGTCGGACCTAGTAGATACGGTCTATATCGTCTATCTAGATAATATCCTAATATACTCCTAAAACCTAGAGGAACATATCCGGCACGTTACTACGGTCCTCGAGAGGCTAAGCTAAGGCTCTAACGCTATAAGCTATATACGAAGCTTAGTAAGTACGAGTTTAATAGGGACTGGATTAGGTTCCTCGGCTATATAATTATTCCGAATAGGGTCGAAATAGAGCTAGAGAGGGTTGTAACGGTTAGAGATTAGCCCGAGCTAAGGAGCGTAAGGGATATACGTATCTTTATCGGGTTCGCTAACTACTACTAGCGTTTTATTAGGTACTTCTCCCGAATAGCGGCTTCGCTAAACCGCTTAACGGAACGGGGGCCTAGTACGGCTAAGGGCGGGCGAAGGCAACGTAAGGAAGAGTCGTAGCGGCTTACCTTAGATATAGAAGCGAAGTTAGTATTCGACCGGCTTAAGGAGGCATTCTATATAGCCCTAGTACTAAAGCACTTCGACCTATCCCGACCTATTAGGATCGAAACGGATACCTCGACCTACGCTATATCGGGCGTTATAATATAGTAGTATAGATACGAAGGCAAGATGTACTAGTTCCCGGTAGCCTTCTTCTCGAGGAAGATAAATAGTACGGAAAGGAACTACGATACCTACGATAGCGAGATACTAGGGATAGTCGAGTACTTCAAGTACTAGAGGTACTACTTAGAGGGCGTATAGTACTAAGTAGAGGTCATTACGGACTATAATAACCTTAAATAGTTTATAACGACTAAGGAGCTTACGAGGCGTTAGGTTCGCTAGGCTAAATAGCTATCTATTTTTAACTTCTACATCTTGTACTATCTAGGGAGGGAAAATAGGATAGCTAATAGGGCTAGTAGGCGTCCTAACTATATAGACGTTAACTACTCTAGCCGCTAGGTAAGCGAAGAGGACTTACGTATACCCCTCGAGAGGTTGTAGAGGTAACTCGTAGGCGAGGAGCCCTAGGATAGGTCGATTAGGGTCGTATCGGTACGACGAGGGCCGGGAGGGTACGGTAAACCCTTCGTCTACCTCGCTAGTATAGCTAAGGTCGGGGAGGTACAAAATAGCCTCGTAAATACTATTCGGATAGTACTAGGGACTAACGCCGAGGCGACTAGGATTAAGGCGGCTCTCTAGAGTAGAGACGAGCCGAAGTAGCCGTAGCTAGAGCGATAGAAGGAATCGCAAGGGTTCCTCTTTTACTAGGACGCAATGTACGTACTAGTAGGGCTACTTCGCCTAGAAACCCTCTAGCTCTACTACGACGACCCTATATCGGGGCACTTTAGGTTCGAAAGGACCCTATAGCTAGTATAGAGAGGGTACTACTAGCCTAAAGTTAGGCACTATATTAAAGATTATACGCGTAGCTATAAGGCGTATACCTAAGCTAAGCCGCGGAGGCATCTACCCTATAGGGTACTATACGCTAAGAAACCCTCCGAGGCGCTATAGAAAGATCTAATACTCGACTTTATTATAGATCTACCTCCGAGTAACGTCCTAGGCTAGACCTACGATAGCGTCCTCGTTATAGTAGATAGATACTTTAAGATAGCCTATTATGTCCTATATCGGAAGGAGATTACCGCTAAGGGGCTAGTAGACATCTTCCTAAGGGAGGTAGTCCGCCTATATAGTATCCTATAGTCTATTACGTCCGATCGGGAACCGATCCTTACCTCTAAGTTCTAGAGTAGCCTCTACTACTATATAGAGGTCTATAGGGGCCTTAGTACGGCCTACTACTCCTAAACGGACGGTTAGACCGAGTATTAGAACTAGACGATAGAGTAATACCTACGTATTTACTATAACTTTGAGCAAGACGACTAGGCACGCCTCCTAAGCCTAGCCGAATTCGTATACAACGATAGTTAGTATACGGTAACTAGGGCAACTCCCTTCTAGACGTATAATGTCTAGGATCCGCGCTATACTAAGTAGCCTAAAATGCTCTAGGTAGAGGGGAAGGCGCCCCGAGCTAAGGCACTTACGGCTAGAGTAAAGGACATTCGAGACGGCCTAAAGGCTCGGCTAAAGAAGGCGAAGGAATATTAGGCCCGATAGTACGATAAGGGGCGGAAGCCTAAAACCTACGCTATCGGCGACTAGGTATACCTTAACGCGAGATTCCTCGATATAGTCCGCTAGTCGAAGAAGCTAGACTATAAGTACGTAGGGCCCTTCCGAGTATAGAGGATCGTTAATAAAGCGGCGTATCGCCTTAAGCTACCTAAGGGCTTCAATATATATCCTACGTTCTACGTATCCCTCCTCGAGGACTATCTCGAGCCGGAGGTAACCTAAAGGGACTAGGAGGACCCTCCCGAGGTACGGATAAGCGACCTAGATATATATAAGGTCGAAAGGATTATCCGGAAGGAAAGGAGACCTAAGGGGAAGTAGGAATACCTTATATCCTAGAAGGGATATAGGGAGGAGGAGAATACCTAGGAACTAGCGGAGTACCTAAGCAAGGCGGCTCTTAAGGCGTTCGCTAGACGGACGGAGGATCGGAAGAGACCTCGAAGGAACGTAAGCGCGAGGTAGCGCCTACTCCTAACGCTAATAACGCGTACGCCGCTATAGAACGTTAATATAGTATAGATACGAGCCTTTCCGGCGCTAAATATACTCTCCTCTCCCTACTATAGGGTAGTAGCCTTAATACTTAGTAATACGTACCTAGAACGGGACGGAATAGGGCGAAGCGAGGTTATATAGACGAACTTAAGGTTAATTAACCTCGTTTAAATGTATTTAGGTATACTTAGCTAACTCCTTACTTAATAGAGCGCGAACGGCCTAAAATAGACTAACTAGAGGCGACTAGGACTATCGACCCAAGATTCGACTCGTACTAAGTAAGTATACGGGCCGTCTCGATACAAAAGGATCCTACTAGGCCCTAAAAGAGTCCTTATCTACCTACTAGCTATAGAAGATCTCGCGAAGGGTTAGAAACTCCTTAGATAGGTCGTTAGCGCTCGGCGACTCCTTTACTAGCTCCGTAAGAGCTATACGGGCCTCGCTAGTAGGTATACGACCTAAACTACGCTAAAATGCCTTAACTTAACCTACGTATAGTTAAAGGCGGATACTTAGGCCCTTCGCGACCTCCTTCTAGTCTCTCTCGAGCCCCTTTATCTTCTTTTAGGACGAAACGTAGCTATTTCTAATACGTTTACGCTTCTTAATAGGAGTCTAATCAAATAGGGTTAGCGAGGGCTAAAGGGGATCGAAGGAATCCGTATATATCCTAGTAGCTATGTTACGCTCTATCTCCTCTTTTATCGCGGTATTACGGTCCTTCTAAGGACCTAAGAGAGGTTAGCTAAGGCAAGCTAGAACAAAGGGGATCGAAACGAACTAGATATATTAAATTCGGCCTTGCCTATATAAGCATAGAGGTTGCCGATATCCTCGAAACGAGGATACTTCCTAGGGGGTACTAGTTAGCGTAACTCGATCCTATACGAGCTAATACGTACTTCTTAACCTTCTCGTAGACCGATATATAAGCTTAGTAGGCCTCTCGGGCCTTCTTTTCGTTAGATAGGGCGTCTAGGGCCTCCTAGCGTAACTAGTTAGCCGCCTTAATAGTAGGCTTATACTCTATAGGAATCTAGACGTAAGTTAGCCCTATCCGAGCTATCTCGAGCTAAAGCGACTTACTTATAAGTAGCCCGAGCTATAGGAGGTATACTTTAGATAGTCGAAGTACTTAGTCTCGTTAGTAAGGTCTTCCTTACGGTTAGACGGGTTAATTTAGGGATATATAGCCTTAAGAAGGCTAATACGGCTTCTACTAGTATAGCCCTACATAACATTAGTATAGTTAAGGTATAGATTACTATTAAACTTTATATAGGTAGCTATCGGGCCGAAACGGTCTAAGAGGACTTAGGGTAATATAAAGGCGACTAGCGATGACTAATAAGGGCGCTACTACTAGAAGGAAGGGGGCTACTATACCAAGTTAGCCTAAACCGCCTTAAGAAGGGGCGAATATAGCTTGCTCCCTCTAGCGCTAGGCATAGGGGATAGTAGAGCGGTAGTATTAGAAAATATACCTAGAGGATATATATTGTAAAAGGGACTAATTTAAATAGACTTAGATAGCTTAAATCCCTATAGCGATATAGCGATAGCGTTATCGCTACCTAAGTAAGCTTTTCGAATAATAGTAAGGTTTACTTTATATATAATAATAGACCGTAAGTAAAGTTTTCTATTTCTAGCCTCTAGGACGTAGGCCTATAGAGGGGGGGGGGGCAATGTTACGATTACGGCCTAGTCGGCCTATTTACGGGCCTAGTTAGCCTATCTAGAGTCGAAATAGGCTAAGAAGGGTATAGGTATATATCTTCTCTCTAGATACCTCTCTTCCCTTTCTTCTTTAGCAATTCGAGTAGTTCTAATCGAGTACTATGCACTACGCATTATATACCTCCTTTACAATATAACGTTACTAAACTTTCCGCGTAAGGAAGATTACTATATATATAGGACCGGACACAATGCCAAAGAGTACAAAAGCGGCCAAGATCTATATCACATTAGCTTGAATAACATACCGCCGAGGTAGAGCACACTTACAATGTCCTACTAGTTTTAGGTCATTATGCGCCATCCGACAGCGTGTAGTCCGAAGAACTTCGCCATCCTGGGATTCAGACTTTGAGCGGCCAGGGTCTGAGGATCAGTGTCCCTGTCAAGAAGCACCAATCCGAATAGCGCTACTATGAGCAAGAACACCGGCGGCAGAGCGTGACACTCGAGTCGATCAAGGAATGGGCGCAATGGCGAGTTGCCTCTCTTCCCGCCTGTACTGAGCTCCGCTCCGACAGCTCCAGACATTCAGAAGGCTCACACTATCGTCTTCATTGATGTCGATGAATGACTGTTTCGAATGAAACGGAGAGCCTCCATTTGCTCGAATATGACGTCTGGTAGGCAAGTGAGGGGCTTGTTTCAGCACTATGATCTTGCTTACTCGTGGGCTGCTGAGGGTCGGACACGGAGTGGTAACTTTATAGCTCATCAGTGTCAATGTTCTCGGAAGGGTCTGGGGGTTCTTACAAGCTCTAATCAATACTAGGGTACAAGTATGCTTGGCAGAGCAAAGCAATACTGAGCACGATGTTTGCGGGCAGACGTGATTCGGCTGTGGGCATAAACATTCTGTCTCTATCAACTTCGGAGATCTTTTATTCCAGGCATTGTAGGAACAGGTTGATCTAGCTTGGTTGACCTCTTCCGTCATCAGTGCCACTTGCTCGGAGGAAGAAGCTGTTTGATTTCTGGTTACAGACCTCCAGCGTATGCACACCGCGCGCTGCCTGTAAGTTGTCAAGGCGCTGACCTGAGGGCATGTCGGGCAATTGTAGCACAGTTGCCAGGTTCAAAGAGGGCTTTTGACTACCGGGAGCAGAAATGGAGGCGCCTCGAAATGTTCTTGGCTGGCGCAAAAGCCGATCGAAATATTTATGGAGCTGGATCACTGTCGCACTTGTCAATATGTTGATTCTGGTAAACGCACCTCCAGCAGTCCTTTTCTCCCGCCTGGGGTGTCGTCGACAGTTTTGGTGCCGCTGTATGTCTACCCCGCAGACGGCGCCTGGGATCTGTTGTACAAGGCGTATGCAGAGGCGAAAGCTGAGTAGCAGCACAAAGTTGGCGAGCTCCAGAATCAGCTTCAGTACCGATTGGACACTCACGGTTGTCGTCAACCCAGGGAGCAGCCCTGGCACTGCTTCACTTCCGGCATCAGATTACATACTTACAATTGAGCAGCTCCGCAGCTTCTCATATGTGCAGACGATAGGCTACGTGCGGACTGGTAGGCGGCGAGTCGGAGTGCAATCTCTTCTGAAGGCCAAGAATCCGCTGGCATTCGCAGGATGTGGGACCAGAAACTTGGGCGATGTGATCAGAAATGTGCGAACATATTCGGAAAGGGCCGATCATTCGGCGAGCTTGGCAGTTCAAGGCATCTTCTTCGAGGAAGCATACGAAGCCGCTCCGGGAGTACGAGAAGGACTTTGGCGTATGGACTATCAGAGAGCCAAGAACAGTGAGCGATTCTTTAACGTGCCAAGGAGACCCTCGAGCTCATCGGCACATCACATGCACACGGGTCATCCATGATCCAGGAGTGATACCCTCTGCGAACTTGTCGACGAAGAACACAGACACCGTTGTGACCTTTGAGCAGTCGTACAGGGAGTATCGGGAGACTGGAGGGAGGCATCCCTAGTGTCATCGCCGTTCGGTCGCGAGGACACGAGCGACACGAGCTAACCCGTCCATTCACTCCCCAAGGCGCTACTGGTAAGGAGTGGGATGCATAAACGATCTCAAGCGCTTTGGGCGGCAGCTTAGCTATCGAGCTGAATACCTGTTGCTGTTGGTGCCAACTTGGTGACCAGGAATAGTGATGAATGTAACAGTATAACTTCTATGAGAGCTTTGCAGAGGGCAAGGCGTGCCGACGTGATTCGCCAAGCCCAACAAAACAGAGCGCGCACGGGCTCTTGCCAAATGAAACCTTCCACCTCCTCTCCTCTTCCAATCTCTGGTCGGTCCAGATCCCAGCCACAAAATCGAAAATGCTGTCGCCCTCACTCGTTCTATTCTGCGTGTGCAGAACTCTCCTGCCTGAGTCAAGGCTGTACACGCATTATTCACTTGTCTCTGCACCCTCGTTTCATCCTCCATGGGACTTTTTTCACGTCTGAAGGGCAAGGCCGAAGGCCGACGGCCATCAAAGGCACCGAAAGCTAATGTGATTATACCTCTATACCAGTATCCGACGAACTCTGCTACTTGGACGCCTCTATATAATGCGTAAGCTGAGCTAAGCCATGTCCATTGACCTCCCGCTGATGGCAAACAGGATTGATGCAAACCCGGACTTGAACTTCTTTATCATCATTAATCCCAACAGCGGGCCAGGATCTCCGCCGTGGTGGCCAGACGTGAACTACTTGCGCGAAGTGCCCAAGCTGAATACAAAGCCTAATGTCAGGACGTTGGGCTATGTGCGAGTAGATTACTGCAACCGCGACGTCAGCGATGTGGTATCGGATATCAAGAAGTATGCAAAATGGCCTCACGATGGGGGCGTCAAATTCTTGCACGTGGAAGGCATCTTCTTCGATGAGACGCCCCACGAGCATTCCACTTTCAAAGCGACGTATCTCGAGAAGATTACACAACAAGTCAAAAAAGCCGAAGGTATTCTTGGCGAGCAGCTGGTAAGTTTCGGTCGTCTCGAACGTCGCACCACCTGATCTTGACCGTTGCCAGGTCTTCTTCAATCCAGGCACATCGCCTGACGTGCAACTTACGAAGCGAGGCCAAGATGTTGATGTGGTATTTGAAGAAAGTTACTCTCGCTTCAACGGCTTATCACCAAAAGAGCAGTACGCTCAGACCAATTACGACCGCACAAAGACATGCTACATGATCCACTCTACGCCTGAGGGAGGACTGCTCAATGTCGTGCGAGAAGCTCGATTTCGCGCAGATTATGTCTTCGCCACGGATCTCAGCGAGCACTTTTACGAGCATTTCGGAAAGCAGCAGTCATCTTTCAGCGACTTCATAGCAGCCATGGCAGCGACATGAGCCGCAAATTGATCTTTCCAAAGGTGCATTCGATGATACTATGGCCACGTGCAGTCCATGCCACTAAAGCTTCACGCCACCACAACCTTCTCCTCGGACATGTGCAACCGTCTCAAATTCATCTCCCAGCGCGCCGAACACATTCCGGCTATCTGCAACTGCCACTGGCATCCGCAAATGCGCCTTGTGGTGCTAAGCAGCTTGGTTCCTTGAGTCGAGCAGAAGCGGCTTGGAAAGACTTGCAGGTTGTGTGATTTTTCATCGTTCCATCTTTCGCCAAAGCTTTTCATCACGAATGGGAGTCATTAAGTCACACAGTGGTCGCTGATCATGCATCAGCAGCACCATTCATCAGCCCAATTCGCCATCGCCGACTGTTCCGCTCCCAAGGTCAAGGCTGTCCACATATCTCGGGCACAGTCGTCAACTGACTTTCCGCCTTGGCAAAGTCTGCGAGAATTGCTCCTGCCATATGCTTGGTTCGGCCGTATGAGTTGGTGATGCCAGGAATGCCATTGGCACGCTGGCACTCACCGCCATTCTCCTTGACAATGTTCTCATCGAAGTGGACCAAATCGGTCTCACTCAGTGGCTTGCCGGTACTTGCTTTACCACCATACACGGTTGCGGAAGACGAAAACGCGAAGTTCTTGATACCCTTGTCTTGGACAATCTTAAGGCAGCATGTTGTTCTTGTAGTATGCCAAGGGCTTCTCGATGGACTTCGAGACAGGTTTGAATGCCGCAAAGTGGATCAATGCCGAGATGTTGGATCCGCTTGCAGTGTACATGCGGAACACATCCTTCATCGCAGAGGTGCGATAGTCAAGCTTGTGAGATCGGAGTGCGGGTGTGATTTTGTGCCCTGGCTTCGATGATACTCTTCGGCAAGAAGGCGGACCTTGTATTGCACAGTCTCGTAGCTTTTGCCGAGGTCATCAACGACGATGACATTGTGACTTTCTTGAGACAATTCCAGAGTGGTGTGCAAGCCGATGTAGCCATTGCCGCCGACTATCATTACATAATGCTTTCCATCATCGGCTGATAGCTGAACAGATGAGACTATGCTGGTGACAGCAGGAGTCGGGAGATGGCGATGTAGCAGATTACCAGCTGATCGGATCTGGTCGCGCTGTCAAACCTGCCGTGGTGCCGCAAGGATCGGATATGATGCGAAGAGCGCAAGGTACAAATCGCAGGGAGAAGGAAATCTCACAGGACTCAATATGCGGCTATGGATCTGAAGGGATGTAGATTGAGTTCTCGCTTCCCGGCGAGCGGGCCGAAAGCTTGGCACGCGCTGCTGCCGGCTGCCGATCGCCGCGATGGCCAAAACTTCGACTCCTCATGAACATGAAGCTCGGTGTGCATGTGACAGCAGTCTTCTTCACTTCTATTGAAAGCTCCATGATCGACCGATAGCACAGATCTCACGTGCACTTGCACAACCACATCCACCATCATGGCGACTCCCGACGCAGAAGCGAAACCAGAACTCAGCGAAAAGCAGAAGAATATCAACCTCGCCGAAGCGCTTCACAAAATCGTCGCCGATGCCCAGGCAAGTTACATTGACGATGCCGGCAAACGCAGCAAGACCTTCACTCAAGATGACCTTCTCGCTACTGGCATTGTGTCCTCCGCCAAGGAGCTCATGCCACTCATTGCCCATCTCTCCAAAGAGAACCTCTTCCGCACAGTCAAGCAGCAAGGCAGACTTGCCTGGAATGCGCGTCCACGAGATGCCGCGCGCCAAATCACAGCCTTGGACCGAGATGAGCGGGCGGTATATGTGATCGTGGAAGAAGCGCACGACAAGGGAATATGGGTCAAAGAAATCAAGAAGAAGGCGCAGGGCGTCGCGCAGCAGAGTGTGCAGAAAGCTGTCAATAAGATGGAGAAGGCGAATCTCATCAAAAGTGTCAAGAGTGTACGCCATCCTACGCAGAAGACGTATATGCTTAGTCACTTGGTCCCCAACGAGGATGTGATTGGCAACTCGTTCTTTGATGCTGGAGATTTGGATGAGAGTTTTCGGGATGAGCTGCTGAATCTGATTGTGTTTCATGTGCGGCAGACGAGCTGGGGTGATAGGGATAAGGATGCGAAGAAGGGAAAGAGGAAGGAGAAGCAGGCGGCGATCAGTGTCGATGATGATGGGGATGCGGCTGGCAAGAAGCGCAAGCGGACGATTGATATTGAGGATGCTGGGAACCACCTCAAGCGCAGATCTGTCAAGCTCGATCCGGAAGCCTTCAGCCAGACCATCTATCGCGCCGGCACCCACAACTACCCGACGGCAGAGGACATTCACAACTTCTTGGTGACATCCAACGCCATCAAGCCTACTAAAGCCGCCTCGCTTACAGTACACGAGATCCAAGGCTGTATCGACGTGCTGTGCTGGGATGAGAAGCTGGAGAAGATCATGAACAGCGAAGGCACATGGGGCTATCGCACTGTTCGTGGCGTGACCTTCAAACCTCCAGGAGCAATCTACGATGACTATGAAGAAGTGGCCGGGACGGGTCTGACTCAAGCGCCGTGCGGTAGATGCCCGGTCCATGATCTCTGCCATGAAGGTGGTCCAGTCAATCCGCAGGACTGCATCTACTTCGAGCAGTGGCTACGGCCTCCGTAGAGCTTACGACATGCTTTGGATTTAGCGATGGCGCTGGTGGCATGAAATGGGCATGGAAACGTCTTATTGCTTACTGCAGATACCCTCGACAGTATTTCGAACAAGTCACCTCACCATTCAGATAGCTCGGCGTCGACTCCGTCCGAGAAGAACGTCTTAACAAGCTCTCTGTTGGTCCACAATGCCTTCTATGGTAGCTTATATTGGCGCACGGGAAGAGCGTTGCGTCTGGACCCGACTCATGTGACGCGAGCGTGGTAAAACCCGACTGCTGACACAATAAGAATCGGCGGGAGGCCGCTGCGGTGTGCACCTGTGCTACGACGCCACGGATATTGTACGACCAGGTGCATCGCGTTTCTTGCTACGAAGTTGAGATGCAATGTGGTATGCGCCTTAGCTCGACCCATCAGCATTTCGAAACGTCGTCGACTGCAACAATCAACGCTCACACATACATCCAACGACAGATTTCGACCCGACTACGAGATTCACGCCACCGGCCTCATGTCTTGGTGAGATCTATACCCTGAGTCCGCAAGGCTACGATATTCCTTTGCACTATAACGGGGACGAGACCACAGACAGTGAAGTCACATACAGTGTGTCTCAGAACTACATCATGCGAGGCCTTGATCCTGGTTGCTATGTCCAACTCATGACAGGCACTCTGGAGTGGCCGAAGTTAACCACCTATGTCAGGCCTTTGGCAACAGCAACTTGCCCATTTGGCTATAAATCTGTGGGTGGGGGCCAGGTATCAGGCACAACAGATGCAACGTGCTGTCCGGCGTGAGATACCTCACTTCTGTTTTGCACGCGAGCGCAGCTGACTGTGCACTAGTGAGTTAGACTCCATGACGCTGCTCTCGAAAGATCGCGTCGTTCCCGATATTCGCTGCTACGAGAACACCTACCTTAATGTGACCTTGATCAGCTCTTCCGACACAAAGATCGTGAAAGTCCGCGGTCGTGTTGCTTCAGCACAGGTTGTACAATATTCGTCCACCACAGATGACTCGACCTCGTCATCCATGGCTCTTACTTCGTCTCCAGTACCAGGAAACACGGCCTCGAATTCTTGGGATATAGTGGCTACCTCCTCCCCGATCAATGATGTTCCCACCGATGAAAATGGCAACCCCAGTGGCGAGACCCCGGAAAGGTCAAAGCGAAGAAGCGCTGCCTTAGAAGTTGGCCTGGGCACTGGCGGCAGCATTCTCTTCGTACTTGTGCTCATGTGGGCACTGTGGTTTTGGTTCAAGAGAGCGAGGAAGGCAATGCAACAACGTCCAGACGGAGAACGGGATCAATCCTTTCAACGGTCGTACCCGCCTGCTGGGGGTGACGGCAAGGCTGCTCGAAGGGAAATCCCTGTCTACGAGCTCCACAGTCCCGATCAAGTGAGATATACTTCTGAGCTTGATGGTGACTGGAGAGGCGCACGGAAGCCGCGGCACTGATCGAGGTCGATCTGTCGAGACCTCCGCGTGGGAGACAGGCGGCGAAGATGGAAAGGCTGGAGAGGACTGGACGGAAGTGTTGAAAAGATTTCTTGCGAGCTATTGGCCAAAGCAGGAGACTTGCCAGATCCATGAGATCGATGTGACGAGAGGTGCGTGCGATCTGGTCTGGTTTTCAATATCCTTGGAACGAATTTTTGCTACACAGCAGCAGTCTTTCCATCAATCGACATCAATCGCACGAACCATCATTGTATGTTTGTCATTCTCGAATGGCCCAGGAAAGTCATTTGTCAATTCGACTCGATCCCTCATCTACTTACTGTGTACCTGAGCGCTTTTCAGAATGGGTATCCGACCCCAACTCCGAAATTCACGCCTCCTGGGGACTGCTTCACTCTGTTCTCCTGATAGGCTGATGACATTTCTTTCGTGCCCTGGGGAAATGCAGACCAGACCCAAGGGATGCAATCGGTCTGGTAAAAGGGTTCACCTCTTCTTGCTATCGGTCACATTTCACGGCCTGGTCGACAAGAGACGGTCTCAGCACCATCACTTCGATACCAAAATTCTCTACGGCTACATTATGCTACAGCCGCCTCACACGCAGTCTCTGACAAGACCGAACATTCTGCAGAACGAATGGTCGCAGCGCCCAATGTGTGCTTACTATTAGTATTATGATGTCAACGCAACCATCGTATCCGTATCCACCGGCCAGTCCGTGGATAATATAACAGCCCGGCTCATGACGCCAGTGATAGTACAGTACGCTGCATCCGATCAAGCATTTTGCAGGCAGATTCCAGCAACGACGGTCTCTGGGATCTCATATAGCTTCGCACCGCTGCCGGCCGAGTCATCATCGCCTCCGGCGTCAACCCACCATCTATCGCACCAGGCCAAACTCGGCGCAGCATTCGGCGCCATCCTACGCTCGGCTTTGCTCTTCCTCTCAGCATGTTGGTGGCTCGGTCGAAGACGTCGCCATAGAATATTAGATGCCATGTTCGCTGCAAAAGTCACCAATGAAGCCGGATCTGCGCGCGATGTTCATATATATACATTCCCAAGAGACCTGATGGCCCGTCAGTATCGTCGTCGCTGTGTGAATGAACACCTTGTAGGCCAATTGTGTCAATGGAGCGCTGTATAAGGAACCTTCCTTCAGCTTGAACAGGAGCGTCCTCTTCAAAAGCAGACTCATATTCTTCCACTTCTCACCTTTCATGCGTGTTGTGATTCTACCACCTCCATGCACATCGAATCAAAATTTGACGCCCACGGTTCATGAAAAAAAGGTCCCGGTCGTTTGATTAACATTGCCTTCGGCCCGCACCACAGAAAATCCTTCCGAAACCAGAAACCGATCAAATCTCCCCAAAACCCCACTCCTTCTCCAACCTCACAACATTATTCGTTCTCACAAGACGCCGCTCAGACGCTTCACCTTATTTATCTACTCTAGCCTCATGAATCGTGCCTTCAACCGAAGCAGATCTCCCACATGGGCGATGGACCGTTTCGGGCCTTGCTGCTGCTTGACCGTTTCGTGATTGATTCGCGCGGGCCGTTGGTGAAAAAGCAGATTAGTATATCAACAGCTTCGGCTCGCTAAGGAGAAGGAGAAGGTGATCTTGTTGTTTGTATCTCTACCTTCTACTCCGCGAGCAGGATCATTGCACTTCACTCTTTCGTGCATCGTTTCTTCTCCGATTCGGCACATTTACATTCCAGAGCTCGACACCATCCGAATCTACAAACAGAACGACATTCGCGCAGAGAACAGCCAAGCAGCACCGCGCGAAAATGGCCGGCGTCCGCGATCCCGCCTTCTGGAAACGTTTCTCAACAGCAGTACATCTAGATGAAGAACAAGCAGCGTCGGGATTAAAACACCAGTAAGTACGAGCCCTAAATTCCCCCCTCCCGGCTCGCTAGAATCACGCTCGTAGGGACTCCTGGCTCGACCGGCAAAACCGCAAGAAATCTCGCCGAAGTTGTATATGCTGGAGCTTTTGGTTAAGTTTTTTTGTATTGGTTGCTGGAGTGGTGGGTGTGATACTTTGGATGTTGAGTACGGGGATGGTTGGGAGTGGTGGGGATGGGGATGGGGATGCGAGCTCGGACTAGAAAGAGAAAGAAGGTATGGGGATAGGAGCGCGTGGATGAGTGCGATACAGATAATACAGCAGAAGCAGCAGACTTCGGGCATGTGTAGATTCTATGACTTGATGAAAAAAACAACCAGATAACGGAGAAACAGCAGAGAAGAGGAGCAGAAGAAGGGTGTAGAGGGCATGAACTGTGAATAGAGCTGGAACTGAGACGATTGCGATACGCGAAATAATTCTTTTCTTTCATTTTTCGCGCGACGGCTGGTTTCTTCTCTCTAGTACTTCACGAACCTAGCAGATCCTAACTCTGACGGTGCCGAAGTCTGCTTGAAGACATGCCATGCTGGATGCGTGTGATATGCGCATCTCAGCAGGCGCGCGATATCTCATGGCCCGTTCCATCCCCATAATCATCCTGCCATTGAGGTTATCGTGCCTTGGATCAGAGGTCAGACACGTCGATGCGCCGCTCTGAGTGAACGCGAAGCATGATATCCGCGCCTTCCAAGCCTATGCCTTCATGTCTCGCTCATTTCAGCAAACCGCTTCCAAGCAGAGCAATTCATCATCCCAGCCTCTTCCGCTTTGCTGTAAAATCGCGCTTCATCTGCGCCATCACCTCAGTCTTCGTGTCGTCCAATCCTGCCGCTAAAGTCGCGAGCTCTTCAGGCCGTGACGCGTAGAGTCTGATCAAAAAAACCCCGCGCATTCCTCGCCCATCCGCCTCCGTCTAATACCTCGGATTCGCCGGCTCAGGCGAAGGACTTCTCGTCACGCTTCTCGGATCCCTCCCTCTCTCCCTCAACCACTTTTTCGTAGCCAACTCCAACTCCCTCTCCAACTCCGCAGACGGCTCCTTCCGATGAATGAAATTGCAAAACCCACCCCTAACACACCCTTCCCCAGAATTGAGTCGACAACACGCCTCCCGAAAATCCGTCACCGGACTCAACTCACAATAGATCGGCCGCGCCGCATACCACCTCGAATTCAGCGCATCACAAGCCTTCTGCGCTGACTCCTCGTACTTGAACCTCGCATACACATTCCCGATCAGATGATCATTGTTATTATCGCACACGACGACTTCTTCGATTTCTCCGAATTTGCACATCTCGCACCAGAAGTCTTCGTAGAAGGCGTCGAAGTGGTTTTGGAGCTGTTGCGGGTTCATGCGGGATTTGTTGTCGTAGGCGGGGTTTTGGTAGAGATTGGGGAGGAGGATGGTTTGCGAGTAGGAGGGTTTGACGTGTTTGCGTGAGCAGCGGTCGCCGTGGCGGCAGGCGCCGATTTTGTAGTAGAAACTGCAGTTTACTTTGTCCTGTTCTGTGCCGAAGATGGAGGCGAGGTAGTTCGCCATGGTGGGTGGAGGTGTCGCGAATGTTGTGGTGTGAGTGTGATGCGCGCGCGGAGAGAAATTTGTGATAGTAGGGTGGTGGAGGTGTTGTTGTGCGTGGAAGTTGAAACTGGCAGCATGCATATTGGAGTTGCAGAGGATTAGTCAGAATACTTGCCTCAGGAAGCTTCCACTCCCCTTCACTTCTGCGCTCAGACCATCCCGCTCCCGGCTCGCTCCGCTGAGCATCTTGGCAAGCCAAGAAAAGATACCTGAGGCTCCAGTACTGAGTAGTGTTCGAAGTATCGCTGATGATGTTCAGCTCAGCTCGGCTTTCTTGTGGCGCAAGGCATCATGCAGCTGCACGATTGAGACCAGTGGAAGGCGAGAGGTGTGATCCGCAGTAGTCACATTACCCGCGACCCTTGCTGCTCAAGATGGCTTTGCCACTCAGAACTACACCCAATCCCACCAGACCTGACACTTGCAAACGCTGCGAGCATGGCCAGCGTTCCTGCATCTTCGCAGGTATCGTACCATGGTAACGTAGCTCAGGACCAGGCAAGAGTCCTCTACGGGAATGTACACGGTGATGTTTACTATGGAGATGGAGTTCAGCCCAAGCGCGACATTGCCCGTGCGTGTATCGGAGTGATGTTATGAGCATCGTGTTGCTGACTGATTGCACAGAAGAGATCCTGTCGAGTCTACGCTTCCCTGGTATGAATAGATATCATGAGCGTCCCCTGGAAAGCTTTCCGGGTACATATGAATGGATCTTTGATGGCGTCTCGACTAATTTCAAGCAATGGCTGACAAGCTCCGACGAGGTCTACTGGGTCAACGGCAAGGCCGGCTCTGGTAAATCATGTCTCATGAAGTTGATATCAGAGCATCCTCGGACGATTGAGCTGCTGCAAGAATGGGCTGGCGGAGAAGTGACTATCGTGCCATTCTTCTTTTGGGCAGCAGGAGGTGATCTGGAGAAAAACCAGCTTGGTCTCATGCGGAGTCTTCTGTTTCACTTACTTGACCAGTACAGCGATCTCATTCGGACCTGCCTTCCACTACGCTGGACTGCTCACGGAAGAAGAGCGAATTACGAGAAGCCATGGTCCTATGTTGAGCTGAAGAACGGACTAAGCATGGTTCTACGGGACGAAAGCATGACTACGAGGTTTTTCTTCCTCATTGACGGCCTGGACGAGTTTGGCGGGGATCATCAAGACCTCATCGAATACTTAGAAGAGTTGAACACCCCGGGTCGCGTTAAGTTGCTGGTGTCAAGTCGACCTTGGAATGTTTTTCATGCAGCATACGGCCAGTCCAACCAAGTGTGGCGGCTGAGACTTCAAGATTTCACTTCGCATGACATGAATCTACTCATCACATCGCGCTTTGAAAGCGACACCAGATTTCAGGCACTGATGAAGAAAGAGCGAAAGATCAGCAATGCAGAAAACGAGTTCCAGAATCTGGCAGATCGACTGCGGGGAATGGCCGAAGGCGTGTTCCTTTGGGTCACTTTAGTCATCAAGACTCTTCGGCGTGGCCTCAGCGAGCACGACACTCTGGCTGGTCTCTCGAAGCGTCTCGAGCTTCTACCGCAAGAGATAGATGGGATGCTGCAGCACATCTTCGATAGCATTGAGCCAGTGTACCAACAGCTTGCGGCCCGCAGCTTTCTTATTCTATGTGGCCTTCCAACACCTTGGAAGGGAATTCCTGTCACATGGGTGGCCTACTTGGAGCACGAACTTGAAAGTAAACCGTTCGATATGCCTGGCTTGGACGCGTATGACTTGGAGAACAATGAGAAAAGCCGACAGGATGCGGAGCAACTGGTGAGGAGATGCTGCAGAGATTTGGTCGAAATCGACTACGAAGAAGAAGTGAACATACAACCGCGAAAATTCCTTTTCCCGTATGATTTCATGGGAAGGACATTCATTCGGTACGGACATCGAACCATGTTCGACTTCATCAATTCCAAAATCAACGATGGATGTCTTCAATCTATGGCTGGACGCAGCTTTGACTGGATCATTTCGATATGCAGGTTACTGGTCTTGGTATCTGGCACTTCCCTGCCTGATTTTTATGCAGACATAGTTTGGAGATTCATGATCAATAGCAAAGAGGTGCACGATTTCAGTGACAGCGAAGCGGAGCTTTTGTTCTTGGTCAAACGATTAATTGATCTGGGTGTAACACTGGAGAGAGATGGGCATCCGTGTTGTCAAAGAATGGAACAGATTATGCGTCTACATATTGAGATTCCGGAGTATGAATTCGACTTGGACGGTGACTTGGATCGACGAGTTGCTACTCTCGTGTGCTGCGCTGCTCTTGTATTCGGACAAGAACGCCTCTTTTGGTCCTTGGTCGCTGCTCGGCCACTTTATGACCACCGAAAATCCAGACTAGCATGGACCAAATGTGCGATTTACATCAGAGCCCGCGAAGTCCAGCTCTCAGGCACATTCACGAAGCTGTGCGGTTTCTCAAACCTCGCTGATCGCCAAGCGCCGTCTCTGATCGACTCTTGTTCAGCCGCGGGTTCAAGTCTTACTTTGCACGAACTCTGTGAAGTATTTCGATATGGCATGAACAAGCTCTGTGAAGTATTTATGGACATGGATGGGCCCGCACTCACATTTCTTACTTCTTTTGCAATATGGCTCGCCTCCCGTGGCGCTGTATTGGAAACCCTCCTGGTAGATCGGGGATTTTGCGAAGACATACTGTTTTGGATAGAACAAGAAAAAGTCGATGTTCAACAACTTGCTTTAAGCTGTCCTTCTCCATCATATTCAGTCGAATACTACTGGGTTGGAGATTATTCGACAGAGCTCGCGTATGATGAGCAGGAGTTTCTGCGACAATTTTGGCCCTCGGTGGAGCAAATCATGGAGCATTGTCGGAAGGTGGTTGCAAGGGCGAAGGATTCCACAATCGGGGCTCAGCTCGAGGTCCATGCTGAGATGGAGAAACAAAATACTGAATCTGGCACATTGAGGTCCCCCACCATTGTCCCCAGAAAACGGCGGTTCTCTATCCGCGACGAGCTATGATCTCTCCAGAACACTCTTCACTTCCTCCACACAGCCCGACAAGCGAACCTCTCCAAGCCTCTCACCCCAAGCTCACACCGAAATAAATTTCCACTCTGCATCGCCGACGCAGGGTACCTCTTGGGATCCCTCTCCTCCGCAGTCGTAACGAACAAGTCCGTCCCAACAAACGCCGGACAAGTAACAAACCTCGTCGGCACCTCGATCCTCCCAACCACATCTCCCTCCGGACTGATCCTCAAAACACACGAACTGCCCCAAACAGCAAGCCAAACATGATCCTCAACATCAACAGCCAGCCCATCAGGCACGTTAGTATTACGCTCATCTCCACTCCCGGGTTCAAGATGGAAGAAGACACGTTGGTTCGATGGAGTCCCGGTTTCGAGATCATAGTCGAAAGCGTATAAGTTTCCGGATGCGGATTCAGCCCAGTACATGATTGTGTTCGTGGAGTTCCAGCCTAGACCGTTGGGACATGTGACTTTATCCACGACTGTTCGAATGCTGCCGTCAAGGTGCATGCAGATTAGCTTGCCGTCTGGACAAGGTGTTTCGATTTGTTCATCGACGAGAAGGCCTTGGAAGATTCGGCCGCGGGCGTCGACTGCGCCGTCATTGCTTCGGAATCTGGAAGAAGGTTGTCAATGCATACATAATTCAGTGGGTGGGTGCTAGGTTTACCGATGTCCAATTTCCTTAGTGTCATAGAATTTATGAAAATACTCAAGTTCTCCCGTAACAGTATTGAAAGTTGCAAGACCGTACTTTGCTCCTGCGAAGAGGACATCTTTCTCGCCTTCAATGTTCCAAAGTGTTCTGGAATAGACTTCAGCGTGGAATCTACAGTACGAAAGCCGTGTCGACGAACCCCAGAGTATCATGATCAAGCGTGAATGTGCGAAGACTCTGCGGCCCTTCAGAGACTTTCAGAAACGAGACTTGGCGTTTGATGATGTCGACCCAACGGAGTTGATCGGAGGCTTCATCGTATGCTGGTCCTTCGAGGAGTGCTCCTTTCAGAGCCAGGAAAGGCTTAATAGGAAGTCAGCTAATTGGACAATCCCTAGGACATGAATGTACCTCGTCTACTTTCCAAGTCTTGATATCTGGCATGTTGAGCTGGGTGACTTCGAGCAGTGGTTTACTGATCACGAATGGTATGCGGTGAGGCCTTCGGCAGAGATGATGATTCAAATGCCGATTGCAGCATGCGGCTTTTGCTGCGGCAGGCTGAGAAGGGAAAGTTGGCGAAAAGTAGGAAGATCTAGCACAACTCTTGTAATATGTGAGGCGCTGTATTCTATTTGATCCGAAGCTGCACTATCAACTTTTTACAATACCATATCGTGCTATTGATGCAGGGATAAGAAAGTTCAATAACGAACTCCGACTCCAGATTCTCTGCGTCGGTCACTCTTCGACTAGCCTCACGTGTATCCAGACTCGCAAGCATAGCTTGCACCGCAGCCAACTAACGAGCCTGCTGGCCCATTTTACGCCTGGTTGTGCTGTATGCTGACGCTGCCATTGTGCTACCGAGCTCTTGCGTAGGCGAATGATTGCCTCGCGCTCGTGATTCCGTGATGTGTCTGGATGAGAGACTCGAGCCGATTTCTGTTCGCGATCCAGCGATCGCAGCTCTAGCAGTGAAGAGGCTGTGATCTAGAAATGGGATGGCTAGAAGACCAAAGTCGTCCGCGACTTCGGAATGGATCAGTAATTGCACAACCATCCGGGCAAAGAGGAGTGCTAATTCCGGCTTGTTGGCCAGAAGATTATTGACATGTACAGGATCTACTCTTCGTGGTTACATACTCAACGGCTTGTCCGGAGTCGCGGTTGATACGTACGCGTCCAGAGTTGTGGCAAAGGTGTGGCAGAAAACGTGTAACATGAGAAATCGACCGAAGTGACCAGTAGTAGCTACCATAGAGAGGTCAGCAGAGGCCATGTGTAAGTCTTTCGACACAGTAAGTCTTGTAAGCTGTCAAGGTGACGCTAGAAGTTTAAGAGTGCCGTAATTTGCCTGAATCAGCCTGATGAGACATGCCTAGTACAATGAGTGCGATTACGGGGTGCCCATGATAGTCGTACTGGAGTCTCAAAGTCTGCTTTGATCGTTGACGATTCGCGAGAGGTGATGTCCAGGAGATTGAACCCCCGTTGCAGAGGAAAGGGAGGCTGAGAAAGACCAAAGTTTGAGCACAGACCGCCAAGCATTTCCACCTAAGGCTCAGTCCAACCTATCTCCAATTAGACGAAAAACTAGGTGTGTGTGTGCTCATGTGATTGTGTTACACGTGTTCCGCGATAGAGTTACTAGTTTCCGTAGCGGTACTAATTAACCCCGACGCTTCCTAAATAACCTTCCGTATAGACTACTATATACCCTTTGTTTTTCGTCTAATCCGGTTCTATCGGATTTTGTAGAGGCTACATAATCTATTAGGAGAATAGGTAGAATACGAATAGCGATTATACTCTTTATATACGGAAATCTCAAAATCTACTATGTCTTATTACTATATAATTATAAAAAGGCGAATTACTATATACTTTAGAAAAATAGTAGCGAATAGTTAGAGACGAAGGGAAAACAGTTAGGAAGGGGGGGAGGACGAATGGAAAGCACTATGTACTAGGGTAGAGGAGGTACTAAAGGTAGAAGATAGGAAAACCCCTAAGAGGGTATATAAGATAATAATCTTAGAACTCCTTAGAGGACTAAAAGCAATCCATAACTAAGCAAGCTACATAATTACGAAGGTAGCTAATATAGTCATAGCAAAGATTACAAAGAAATAATAAGAGATAAGCCTAAACTACCGTACCTAGGTAGTAGTAGCTAGTTAGGAGGCGCCAAAACCCCCGAGGATAGTAGTTAGAGTCTACATCATAGACCTATAGGAGCAAGAGGAGATCTAAGGACTCTTAGGGAAAGAGATTGTAGAAAGAATTATAGTTAAGGAGGTTATTAGGGCTAGAAACGAAGGGAAAGGGGTAATTAAGCTATTTATAGCCTAGGAGTAGGACAAAAAGAAGCTAGAAATACAAAAAGAATAGATAACCAAGATAGGGAAAACTATAAAGGTCTCCTAATAGTAGTTCATAATTATAGCCTATAGTATAATAAGGAGATTTAAGGAAGAATAGGATATCGGGAACCTATAGAGACAAAACCAAGCTATATGCCTAGGCCTAAAGATTACAAAGGTAGCATAGATTAAAAGGAAAATCGAAGAGACTAAGAAGTAGTCCTCCCTAATTATCTAGATAGGGAGTGTAGAGCAAGCTAACATAGTATTAGACTAAGGGCTATTCTAGGACTTTAAAAGATTAGAAATAGAGGTATATAGAAGCAACTATAGGATAATATAGTACTTTAAATGTTAGTACTACGGACACTTAGTAGCTAAGTACATAAAGACAACTAATACCTACTCCTATTGTATAGGGGACTACTAGATTAAAGAATGCAAAGCATATAAGGGGGAAGCAAGATATACATACTATACCAAAAGATACCCCTCTTAGGCAAAGGAATGCCTAGTAAGAATATAGGTAGCTAAGAAGGTAAAGGAAGCTAGAATCAATATACTAACAAGATATATAACAAGCTAGGGTAGTTAGGTATAGAGGTAACCTAGCTAGGTACTACAAAAGAGGTTAAGATAAGATAATGGGTTTACATTTAGGGCCTTACTAGTACTAGAGAGCTACTAGTAACTAGGGAGACTAAGATACCTCGACATTATAGGAAAGGAAGTAGGGTAGAAGAAGCTTAGTCAAATATTGGTTTAAAGTAAGGAAAGGCTAAAGGAAAACCTATAGGGAAACGATATGGATGAAACCTAATAAATAGTACAACATTACTAAACATTATATAGTACAATGTTAATAAGAGTAAAGACAAGGTATAGAGGAGCTTCCTTTAAGTACTAAACCTAAAAGAACATTACATTATTGCAATCTAGGAACCCTAGCTTAACCTATACATAAAGAGACTAGCAACTATTAAAGACCTAAGATACTACCTAATTATCCATAACTAGGGAGCACTAAGGATATATATCTACATTAGTAAGGAGATAGCTATAGAAACCTAGTAGGCTATACTATAGGAGGATAGGGACCTAATATTAGTTTAAGTAGAAACATCCTAAGGTATACTCCAAGTCTACTATATATATAACCCACTACTAGACTCAAGGAGTAGTACCTAACTGAAAACCCTAGAAAGAATACCTAGAGTTATCTAGGGGAACACCTACTAAGTCCTACTTAGAGATTTCAACCTCTACTACCCCCTCTAGGGCTTAGACTTTACCCTAGCTTACTACTTCCTAGTAGGAAGGCTAATTAACATATTAGAGAGGGAAGGAATAGAAATTGTTACCCTAAAGGGA
>LFZO01000648.1:0-23778 GCA_001578225.1 Pseudocercospora musae
TAGCCAATAACTATAACAAGACCTAACATTGCTTTTGCCCTTAGAAGATTAGGATTATATACGTTAGATCTATCTAAGAGATATCTAAAAGTACTTAGAAAACTAGCTAGATACCTGAGATTATTCCTAAGTCTAGGGTTAATGTTTAGGAAGGGAGGAGGAAAGCTAATAGGATATTTAGACTCTAATTATGCAATAGACAAAGCTAATAGAGTCTCGATCCTTAGAAGCATCTTCTTTCTCTATAGATTACTAGTTTCTTAGATAAGCAAGAAGTAGAAGTTAGTTGCTACATTAACTATAGAAGCTAAGTATATAGTAATAAATATATATACAAAGCAATCTCAATTCCTTGTAGCACTCCTAAGGGAGATGGATTGTACATAGTTAGTAGGAGAATGCTCATTCTAACCATTAATTAAAGGAAATTCTAATATAGTGAATAAAGTTAGACCTGTTTAGATTATGGGTAACAACTAGGCAGCTTTAACTCTTATTAAAGATGCTTATATTTATAAGAGATTAAAATATATTAATATTAGTTTCAACAAGGTTAGAAATCTTTAGTAGTAAAGAAAGATTGTAGTAGAATACACTCTAACAAAAGAGATAGTAGCTAATAGCCTAACTAAGCTAAAGATAGGGCCATAGTTCTAGGAATTCATTAGATAGCTATAGTTAGCATAAAGGGACAAAAGTGCCTACTTAGAGGAGTTCAAACTCTACTAAGTAGGCAAACACTAGATCTAGGAATTGAACCTAGTAGATTAGATACGCTATACCAATCTAGAAGCCATTGTATCTAATTGGCTAATTGAAGTTCTTGTTAGATTATATTAGTTAGAATTAGGATTTGTAGACTAACTAATCTAAGTGGGAGTATTGGAATATACAGTCTAGTTAGTAACCTAGCAAGGGATACTAAGGTAGACTAGATTACATAATAACTATTATGTAACTAATCTAAGCTAATACCTTTTAGGTTTAGCTCTAACCTATAGATAATAATAACACACTTGCTATTCCTACTTTGGCCCCTACTATTCCTTGTAGCTTCTATTGTAGCTTATAATCTATTTATACCTATCGGCCCTCCTTAGCTCGATATACTATAGTAATAGATATCTAGCTATAGTATTAATTATAGTAAGGTCTAAGACCCCTAGCGCTTCTTGGCACCTCCGTTGCTTACTAAGCAATCATTCCGTAGACGCTACTAAACTATTAGCTAAACCTTAAATTAGCCGTTATTCTAATTATTTACTTACTACCGCTAAAACGGCGCTATTCGTAGCTTCTTATATATACTAAACGGCTAGAAACCTACTACTAAAGGTGCCTATTGAGATGCATGTTTCTAGCCAATGCTTGACCTTGCTTCTATAGGCTTCTTCCGAGCTTATTAACGCTATCCTTGATCTAGGACGGGAGTTGCGCTAGCGAGGAGATGAATGTAGGCCAACGGTCGGCTTCGCATTTTGACCGTTGCACAGAAGCCAGGCTGTGAATCTCGCAGATCGAATGTAATCGAATGTATGCGTCCCCGCTTAAAGAGCTCAGCTGTTCCTGTTCGTGACATGTTTTGTTCTGCTGATTCAACTGACTGATTGACGCAGTCAGTTTGGAAAGACTCTGCGAAGACTCCCGCGATGGCTGACAGGGAGTGGGTGCACGACATGTCGAGACCGAGCAGAGCTGCTTATGGCTGACTGAAGCAGACCAAGCTCCATGTCGATTGTTGAGCCGGCAAAATCGTCCGATGGACAGCACAATGGCTTCCATCCCGATGGTCAACATCATCTGGACGTGGATGCGATCCGCAAGTCCAGTGTAATTGCGATGAAGGAAAATGTGACTGGCGAGATCAAGAATCCCCTTTTAGGAATACCAAAGGACCAGCTCATGGAAGATGTCGAAGCTTTCGCCCAAAAGCACGATCTCATGGATATTGTCCCTCTGCTTCGCAAAGGTGCTCTAGTAGCGCAGAGTCCCAAAGACTTCGAGAACATCCCGGAGCTTGACGATACTGATCGACTTGTCTTGCGCGAGGAAGAAACTCGTCGATGGAAGCATCCATGGGCACTATACATGACAATCACGCTCAACTCAATCGCAGCAGCTATTCAAGGGTGACTTTCGCCGCGTGCGCAGATCAGGATCATTAAGCTAACAAAGTGACCAGATGGGATCAGGAAGGCAGCAACGGTGCCAACCTATCATGGCCGCAAGACCTGAAAATTCCAGATTCGCCGCCGCTCTGTGGCGCAAGCAGTGAAGACCAACTTTGCATCGATCGAACCTGGCTAGTGGGATTCGTGAACTCGTGCCCGTACATCGCCATTTGCTTGTTCACTGCTTGGATTTCCGACCCCATTAATGACTGGGTTGGTCGTAGAGGCACGATCTTCATTGCTGCGATCTTCTCACTGCTCGCCCCGATTGGGTCGGCCTGCGTCCAGACATGGGGCCAATTGGTCGCCTGTCGCATTCTGCTTGGTGTAGGAATGGGCTTGAAGGAGGTCACCGTGCCTGTCTTCAGGTACATGCAGTATCGGTGTTGATCGTCCTATCACTAACCTCTGCCAGTGCCGAGAATTCTCCAACGAACATTCGTGGCGGTCTGGTCATGTCCTGGCAACTCTGGACGGCTTTCGGAATCTTCTTGGTGCGCTGTCTACCACGAGCTTGAAATCGAAGCCATCACTGACTCTTCTAGGGCGTTTCGGCGAATCTAGCAGTCTACCAGGTCGGTGACATTGCCTGGCGCCTTCAGCTTGGCTCTGCTTTCATCCCAGCAGTTCCACTCGTACTTGGCATCTGGTTCTGCCCTGAGTCGCCAAGATGGTACCTCAAGAAGGGAAAAGCGAAGAAGGCGTATGCATCACTCAAGCGACTGCGAAACACTGAGCTCCAAGCTGCCCGCGACGTCTACTACATCTCCGCTCAGCTGGATTACGAGAAAGATCTGGTTGCACAATCTGGCGTTGCCAAGACTGACAACTTCTTCACTCGCTTTATCGAGCTCTTCACTGTGCCCAGAATTCGTCGAGCGACTCAGGCTTCTGGTATCGTCATGATTGCGCAGCAAATGTGTAAGTCTGAGAGCAACAGGTGGGAAAAGCTGAAGCTGACTACAGGCAGGTGGTATCAATATCATCGCATTCTACTCGTCGACCATTTTCTCCCAAGCTGGATTCGGCACCACATCATCTCTGCTCTTCTCCTGGGGCTTCGGACTGGTCAACTTCGCCTTCGCATGGCCGGCAGTCTGGACAATCGACACCTTCGGGAGACGATCACTGTTGCTGTTTACCTTTCCAAATATGGCCTGGTCCCTGTTGACGGCTGGGTTGTGTTTCCTGATCAACGCAGATACACACCGCACAGCCCGCCTAGCGACCACCGGCCTCTTCATCTACATCTTCGCAGCATTCTACAGTCCAGGAGAAGGACCCGTGCCTTTCACTTACTCTGCAGAAGTCTTTCCCTTAAGCCACCGTGAAATCGGCATGTCTTGGGCTGTGGCAACGAACAATTTCTGGGCATCTGTGCTTACACTCTCTTTGCCACGCATGTTGAGAGCATTCACCACCACGGGAACCTTTGGGTTCTACGCTGGCCTGAACGTGATTGCTTTTGTCATGATATTCTTGTCAGTGTAGATGTTTTCCCTTTGCGCTAACCATACATCGCTGACAGTCTTTTAGGTGGCTTCCAGAAACCAAACAACGATCTCTCGAAGAGCTCGATTACGTCTTTGGCGTACCTACTACGCGGCACATGAACTTCCAAGTCAAGGAGCAGCTCCCTTGGTTCTTCCATCGCTGGATCTTGCAGAAGAATGACCGCGAAGAGCCAAGGCTGTATCATTTTGATGATACTGCTGTCGTGGATCCGTACAGCAAGGATAGCGAGAAGGTGCAGACTTATCAGGAGGAAGTCAAGCCGAGTGCATAAAGACTGCACGATGGAGAAATTCTCATCCAATTTTTTTGCCAGCATGGGTAGAAGGACTGATGTTTTCGAATGGGATGGGATGCACCACTCGCTCGTTTGCCATATCCGTGGATTCCAGGATTTTCCCTTTCCACCTACTTACCAACGCTGAGCCACAGGACATCGTCACTCCGCTATCGCCGACCATTTAGCCGTTGCCTCGATGCCTTCGAGATCTCCCTTACGTTCCATCTTGCGACGAATATATATATGTTTAAACTTCCTACATCTTGGGCGACGATAACGGAACGATCTTGCTGGGTAGGCTTCGGTTTCTTGATTAGCTCGCCTTTTTTTGCGTTCTGCGGATTGAGAACTGGATTGCGGTCATCTCTGTCATGTGTTGCAGGACTGGACCTTCTTGGCCTCAATGGTGTGACAGAAAAGCCTCCAACATGTTCTGACCTCATTGTGCTCGTAGGAAGTCTTTTGCTCATCTTTTGCAATGCGGTATCTTGTTTGCCTTGAGTCCTGAATGGATTTGGAAGATCATGAAGCCAAACGGCATGGACTATTCCCATGTCTGCGTTGGTTGCACGCGTTATGTGTTCGACAGGATACTGCTGAGAAGGTATCCCTAGTGTCTTCGCATTTTAGACCTTGACGGCCGCGTGCGGCGAATGGAAGTAGCCAAACTCTATACCACTGCACCCATATCGCACCCTAGTTTACCTCAGAAACTCAGACACTTCGCCTAAGGCATCTATCGGAATTTTGTAGCTCCGATCTTTCATTAACTTTTAGCAACTTTTAGCTAATTAAATAATATAGGGAAAGGTACCGAGCCTTAGGGAAGCGTCTAAGGGCAATTAGGGATACCTTCGCTATAGTAGAACTTTAACTCTATATACTAGCGGTTTTCAATACGCGACATTATAGTTATACTATATACTATCGTGTATTTTCTATATAGAAAAGAAAGCGCTAAAGCGACTCGATATAGCGATACCTAATTTACGTATTATTCTACATATTTAATATACGAACTATACTACTAACCTACTAACCTATCTTTCGTAGTAAAACTTTAGCTACCTCCGTATCTATATACTCTCGTCTATTACTACTAATCTATACTTCCTATATATACTAATATAAAGAGCTAGTAGGCTAAAGGCTATAGGTCGGTACTAAACATTATTTTAGTAGAGTTCGTAGATCTAGTTATATAATAGGGCTTAGATCTCTCTATTATATAGAGCAAGGTAGTATCTAAGAGGAACTCCGCTAACCTTTATCGACTCTCGCTATCTATTACTATCCTTTACTATCTTTTAGTATCTTTTAGTATCTTCTATTATCTTTTAGTATCTTTTAGTATTATCCTCGCTATAGAGACGACCGACCGGATAACTAGATACGAACTTTCGGCAACTTTTAGTAACTTTCGGCTATAGCGAGTCGTTCTATATAGAAGACGGATAGGCGGAGGAGAAGGTCTAAGATATTTAAGTAGACTACTACTATAGGCTATATAATACTAATCGCTAGTAAGGATCCTCGAGAAGGATATATCCCTAATATAAGTATTCTATTAGGCTAGAGGTTACGTGCGATTTAGTACGACTATCTAAGGTCTAAGCTACGGTTTACTATCGAGGAGGCAAGAGTAGAGGGCAATATCCGGTATTAGTTTAGTATAATTCGAATATGCTTAATAAATATATACGATTTCGTACCGAAGTACGAGCAAATTCGAGTCCTACGTCGTCTAATATTTAGCTTTAGAGATACCCTCTTAATAGCCTATACTAGCTTCGGTAAAAGTTTAATATTCTATATATATAGTATCCTTATAGGTCGTATTACGCTATAAATTATATCGTTACTTAAGCTTAGAGACGAGTAATTAGATAATATTTAGCGGATCGGTACCTTTACTCGGCTAGTACTAATTAGTAGCGGTATAAAGTAGGTAGAGAGGGACTTGTTCGAGCGTATCGCCTATAGAGACTATACCTATATTTTACTTAGTCCCGAGTAGGCATCGAGTACCGCCTCTCGTAAGCTTTTAAAGGATCCGGTACTAGTATCGCGTATAGGTCTCGTCGCTATCGACGAGTACTATATAGTACGCTAGTAGAAGGACTTTCGGCTATAGTTTAGTATAATCGGTTAACTACGAGATTACCTACTACGCTATATATATTAGTTCGTATATTCTATAACGCTTAACGAAGAGATAGAGGCCGATATACTTAACAATATAGGCTTCCGTTTAGTTAGAACGAAGTAGTTCTAGATAGAGGTTATATAGACGTCTATTAACCGAGATAATATATCGATATACCTACGATAGATTCCAAAGCGCGCTTCGAAGAATTAGGCGTCGTTAGGGTTTGTCCTTAAGCGCGTAGTTACTAGTAGTTAGGCGACTCTAGATAGGATTAAGAAGTCTATTGTATTTATTAACGATATCGTAGGAGGTTCCGTAGCTAGTAAATAGATATATAAGGCGTTAATACGGATAACTAAGGACGCTCCGGATTCAAAGGATAGGTATACGCGCGACCGACCTATACCTAGGTAGGAAATAGGGCCCTATATTATTAATGTAGTATAGACGTTTACTTTCGTTACTCCTAAATAGGATAAGGACTTCTACTACGACGAATTTAAAAAGGAAACGTCTACGATCCGTATTATCTTCGCTACTACCTCTCTCGGAATAGGTATAAACATTCCCGATATTAAGACTATAGTATATTAGAATTTCCCTATTAGTATAGATATAGGCGATATCTAGTAGAGGCTTAGTCGTAGTAGTCGTAGAAAGGGTAGGCGTAGTATCGGTATAATATATTTACTATACTAGGCGTTCGATTCTAATAGTATCGACCGTCTAAAAGGAGTAAAAAAGGCATAGCTTAATAATCTTAAGGCTAAGAAGGATGTAAACAAGAGGGCTAGTAAAGGGAATCGGTATCGGCTACTATAGTATCGAAGGCATATTAAGGTAATAGTATAGTAGATCTAGTAAGTTAATAGATAGATATAGGTTAACGATGTCTCTAATAAAGAGCTAGACAAGAGCTAGGATAAGGATAGTCGTCCGTATTAGATAGCTAAGGAATTAGAGTATCGGTAGATAATACCGTAGGTCTAGAGGAATATCGTAAATAGTTCCTACTATCGTCGAGGATTCTTACTCTTCTTAGGAGAGGGAAAATTGCCTACTAGTACCTATAAGATTATAGTACCGCTAGGTAAAGTATACTATAATATCTATAAACCTTCTATAGCTATCTTCGAGGACCTAGAATTTATACTACTACCGGTACTAGATATACTAACTATACTAACGAAGCGGTCTTATAGAGGCGTAGTACTTTCTCTATTAGATATATAGTATATCGAGAAAGCTAGTACTATATAGCTATTTCGGAGCTTCCCTATACTAGCGGACGCCTTTATACTATAATAGATAAGGTAGTAACTTGCGCGGTTATTTAACGACCTAGACCGTACTAATTAGGATATGTTTAATATTAAAGAACTTAGTAATCGTATCCCGAAAGGACTATACTAGAAATATTAGAATCGGTATCGCTAGGAATTAGTTACATTTCTCTAAGATAATATCGATTATATCGATAAAGAGGTAGAGTAGTTAAAAGTCGAACGGAGAGAGAATAGTACTCGTAATACGATAGCGAGGGCGAGGCAAGCTATAACTAACGACTTAGACATACCTATCGTATAATAGAACGCGAATACGATTACTAAATAGGTAACGGAGACTAAGCGTATTATACTTAAATATGTATCCGATCGGCGAAACGACGTATTAGTATTAGAAGTAGTACGTTAGCTCTAGCGCGCTCGTAGTAAGCTCCGTATCGTAGAGGCTAGTAGTCTTAGGCGTTTTATCTATAAGCCTAGTACTATACCGTCGCCTTCGACGGCCCCGGTCGCTATCTCGTATAGTAATAGATAGGCTACGAAGATACTACGTCTACCGAGAATACCGCGCCTAACAATATCGCTATTTATATTATCTACTTCTATACGGATACGGTACTAATCTATATAAGATATAGAGTAAATCGTTAAAGCGATAACGTATTCCTATACTACTACGCGAGTATATATAACTAGTATCGATAAATTTATCGTAAGCCGATATTCTTAATTTCTATCGTTACTAAATTTGTCTAAAGCCGAAGCCTAGATAGGCTCGCAATATATATAAGTACTAGATATACAATGTATCGTTCTAGAGATATAGGACCTCTACCGGTTAGCTATATTAGATTACGTACTAAGTTCGCTATCCGTTAGGGTTATAGAGGATATTAGCGTACCAAGTTCGCTACTAGGTAATATCGCCGGAGAGGTCTATATTATACCTACTATATAGCTTCCTATACCGCTAGCGATACCTTATATAAGGAAGGGCAAAAGGAGTACCTAAGAGGTATCTAACCCCCTAAGTACAAAGCGCTTAAAGACTATTAATCCGATCTTATCGCTAATATATATATCCTTAGCCGATCGAAATCCGAATACTATCTACCCTATTAATGTCTTATAGAGTAGAAGTAGTCGATAGATAAAGCCGGTACTAGGTTTATAGATTCGAGGGAATCTTAATATACCGCCTTCTCTAAAGGAATAGGACTAGTCTTCGACGGAAGCTACTAAAAGTTACCGAATACGTCGAATCGTTACTATAGAGGTATTTACTCTACTATATCTATCGTCGCTAGGGTTATCGAAAGTTACTAATAGTTAATAAAAGATACTAAAAGATAAAGTATCCGCTTCGCTATATTGTATTCGAAAGGGTACTTAGTAAGGGTACTTAGTAGTAGGGATTATCGGGGACTTCTATAGCGCGTAATAGTAGATAGGTACTACTTTATAATAATATCGTATCCTATCTATAATAGTTTAGCGCATACTTCCTTTGCGAGATAGTATATATATACGTTAGTATCGGGATAGATTAGTACTATCCTAGGTAACCGATAGTACTTTATTATTAAATAGCGGATAGAAGTAGGGCTTACTATTATTAATCCCTCCCTAGTAGTAGCTATCTATATAAAGTTTCGGTATCTTTTAGGTACTTTTACTAACTTTTAGCTAACTAGATCGTATAGACTAGAGTAGTTTAGAGTAGATAGAGCATTTCCTATTATATTAATCCTAGAACAATAGGGTAAGCGAACGAGTTATTCTATTACCTACCTATTACCTATCCTACATTTCCCTTTAGTTACTATTATTAGTTACTTTTATATTGTCAATTAGTATAATAATAGACCTTACTCTATACTCGGCCTTATATATTCGATATCGATATCTTCTTTCCTTCTTCCTCTTCGTCTTCTCTTATAGATATCGTATATATCCTCTTACCCTCTTCTATAGCGTTACCTTAAATACAAGAACTACGATAACCGTATAGAAAGTAACAAAGATAGCTAGCCCTTTCTTTGCCCTAGCTACTCGTAGCTATCTATACTTCGGTTAGGTATAATTCGATTTAATACTATAGAGTAAGAGAGAACTAAGTACTAATATAGGTTTAGAGCTCTCCTATACATCGCCGTAGTATTAGCCGTTATGCTATCCTATAAGTTGTCTAGTAGTAGTACTTAGGAATCTATAAAGTATACTAATTAATCTTAGTCGCTATATTCGCGATCGTTTAGCCACTACCGCCCTCGCCTATCGCTCTCTTAATACTACTCGTTTCCGGGTAGCTATCGTACTACTTCGGTAGCGCCGTTAGTAGTAGTAGTAATAATAGTAACAATAGTAACAATAGTAACAATAGTAGTAATAGTAATAGTAGTAGTAGTAGCTATAGGATAGCGAGTAAGTACTTAGTTCTTCGTCGATCGAATATCTCGACGTACTAACTATAATCTAGTAACGACTTCGATAATATCGCTAGTAGTAACGAGTAAGTTATCTATATATAGAGAGTTGCTATTACGATATATACTAACTAAATTGTAGCGATATAGGCTTTACTCCTAGTATCGATAAGTAAGTAAATCTTCGAGACTACTTCCTAGTATACTTAATACTAATTATACTATAGTAATAACGATAATCCTACTAGCGCTAGTAGTAACGACGACGACGAGTAAGCTATTTATCCTCTATACTAGTAGTATATTAGTATATTTACTAACTATACTATAGCGAGAACGAACCTTTTACCGGCCCTATCCTAGTCTTCTCTCCTATCCTAGTCTTCTCTCCTACTACCGCTACTATCGCTACTACTACCGCCGCCGCCGCCGCTACCGTTCCTTTCTTCGCCCTACCGGCTATAGTACCTCTAGGTAGGTAGGTTAGTAATATACCGCCTATCCCGACCGGAGGTATAATAATACCTCGCCCTTAGCTAGCTAGGCCGCCTATTCTAGGCTACTTACCCGAGCCTACCTATATAATAGGTAAATAGTAGTCTCTAGATACTATCGACTATATATTCTCGTCGAGTATTTAAGAGCGAGTACTTACTAATATGTATTATAGCTACCTATACGAATCGTACGCTATAGCTATACTATATTGTCCGTATTATAGAGACGACCTTAGGCGCTCGCTTCGCCCGCCTATACGACGCCTACTATCGCGATAGTTTCGAATACTAGGATTATATAGCGGGTATTAAGGCCTATATTAAGAAGCCTAGCCGTAGTTATACTCGCTACCGGCTCTATAAGATATAATAGTACTCTTAGTCTACTATGCTTTAAGTAGGACGTAATACTAATATACTCCTTCTAGATCCTATACTCCTACTACGACGAGGAGCCTAGGCTTACTCTAAAGAGCCTAGCTCGTAAGCTAGATAGCTTTAGTAGCGGCTATAGCGGCGATACGGATAGTAGTATAGGTAGTACTTGTAGTAGTGTTACCGCTTACTAATTCTCTTAGTTGTTCGCGTAATAAGTCCTAAAATATAGTAGTAAGACGTATATCGCATATCGGATATTTAGTATTTAGTATACTAGGCTTCGCTCTTTATAATAATTTTATACTCTTAGTAGTATTCTATCTAGTATTTTAGGCATAGTAGCGCCGCTACCTTAAATAAAACCTCTATCTTACGATATTATCGTCCTTTCTAACGTAATATACTACTATTAAGTCTAAGTTAGGTCGACCTCCTCGATATCGTTAATCTCCTCGAATAAGTCTAGGTTAACGAAGTCCGATAGTATATCTAAACTCGCATCGTCTATATCGTTAGGTAGCCTCTTTACGACCCTCTAATTAAACTTAGTAACCTTCGCTATAACTAGACCTATCCTAATACCGAGGATATCGTATAAATTATAGTATTCTATATTAGATAGATCCTAATCTTCGCGAGGTTTACTAAGCCTACTATTAAAGAGCGTCCTCGTCCTCGAGAAGATATCTAACTTTATATTACGTACTATATAATCGTCTAGTATATACGTACCGAACTCCTATTCTAGTATATTACGAATACGACGGATATATATATTAGAGTAGTATATTCGATCGAAGATAATATCGATATCGCAAGTACTATTCTTATAGTATATTAGCTCGGTTTTGTATACGAGATTAAGGTACTCTAGGCTTAGATTAATAGCCTTAAAGGTATCGGGTTTACCCTTCTAATTAACTAGATCCGATATAAGAATAGACCGCTAGAGGTTATAGTTACTAATACCGTCTATAAGTAGCTATCTATAATAAAGCATCTCGTAGCTATAGTTATATTACGAAGTACTAAAGAATATTAGTATAAGCGGATTAACTATTCGACGGAGCTAACTAATATCGCTATGTTTTACTACGTAATAGATAACGAAGAATGCCTTAGCCTTACGTAGAAAGCGATATATTATATAGAACTCGGTATCGTTATGTCCCTCCCTATACTAGCTAGATAGGATAAAGGCTTACTATCGGATATCCTCTACGACTTTATTAAAGATAGCGGCGCTAAGGTAACGGCGAATATTGTCGTTAATTAATATTAGCTATATATAATTAATATGTAATCGGCTCGAGTAAAGCTAGGGTCTAGGTGCCTTAGGTAGGGCTTAGCGCTAGCCTAACTTCCTAACCTTCCTCCCTCTCCTCTTAGACCTCTATCGAATACTACATTCATTTACTAACTACTATCTACCTACTTACATAACCCGCATTACATAGTATTCGATCTACCCTTTAAGGGTAGTAGCTAGATAGTCTACTAATTTAGTAGTATAGCCGGAAATTCGCTAAATTAAGCACATTGCGCCTAAGATAGGACCTATACCTACACAACCATTAGTTTAACTATACTAATTATTAACTAAGACCTTCTATACGGTCTATTATACTAAGTTAAGTATACTAAATCAAGGCACTCTAATTCCGCTATATCCGTACTATAGGAACCCTTATTATCGCTATTCTTAGTAAGTAAATAAATACGTATTAAATAGCTAACAATAGTACTATTACTAATAATACCTATATTATCGGTTAGCGTAAAGGCTATACTATATTCGGACCGCTAACTACGGACTAGTACTTAAGAGGCCGGACCGATAAGCTAGAGATACTACGTATATAGGAAGTAGTAGTCGATATTAATAATAAGATTAAGCGCCTACGCGCGAAGTTAAACCCTAGCGCCGATCGTACTACTACTAGTCTATCTAGTCTATCGGTATAGAAGAAGGATACTAAGCTCAAGGACTATACCGTATTCGACGGCTCTAGTCGAAAGTAATATAATAATTATATCCGTAACTATAAGCTTAATCGACGTAATATACTAAGGGCTCTACTAGACGACTATTCGTTAGTCGTCTATACTATACAATATATTAATAGTAACCCTAAGCGTATATAGGACGATTACTTCGACTCGCTTACTAAGTAATATACTATCGAATAGCGGACTTACAAAGACATTATACTTAATATACTCGGTAATCCGATCCTATAATAGTAACGCGCTTAAGAATAATATATATATACTAAGTAGTAAGCTAATGAAATAGGACGAGCCTTTAAGACCCGACTAAAAGCTATTAAAGACGATCTACCTACTAAGACTAATACTATTTAGATCTCCGAGCTTAGACCTAAGCTTCGATAGGGCCTAATACTTAAATTAGACCGCTAACGAGTATAGGAGTAAGGCTTAGATCGCATAAACTTTATACTTAAGGTCGATATTACTAAGCAAGCCGTTAAGTAATAAGTATTACTAGATGCGAAGATCTATAAGACTAAGCTACTAGCTAATAGCGGTTACTATAGTAACCGAGGTAGTAACTATAGACGAGGAGGTAACCAAGGCCGTTCTAATAATACTAACAATAATAATTAGTAACGCGGCTGTAGGCGTAGTCGCTACCGAGGTAGTAATTCCTAGCGTAGTAGAGGTCGCGATAGAGGTAACTAGCCGTACAATACCGATCGACTAAGTAATAAAGATAATAAGCTACTAGCCGGATATAAATGCTTTAATTACAATAGTACTAGTTACCTTCTTTCTAACTACGATAAAGCTAAGGACTAAGTACGCATCGATCGTACTACTACTAAATATAGGAAGAAGACCTAGGATATTAATTCTACCCCTATTATAGGCTCTTCTAATTAGTCGAAAAAAGAATAAGCGCTATACTAACTATTAGCCTAGTACGGCGTAAGACTATTAACATTGTACTAGTAATTACTCGCGACTATCTCCTATACGATATATATAATACTAACTACAAGGCTAAAGTTATACTAGACCTAGGCAACTTAGTTAGTATCCTTATCGATTATCGTACTACAAAGTATCTAGACCTCCGATAATTGCTCTATATCGATATACTAACCCTTACTTAGTTTAACGAAGCTCGGTACGAGATCTATAGTACCTATTATATATATATAGTCCTAAAGGACGATCTCGGCAATAAACGACTACTAGACTTTACTACCTACGTAGTCGATATAGACAACCTATATTGTAGAGCTACTATTATTATCGGTAATCCTATCTTGAAGTAGTATGCCGTTACTATAGACCTAGGTAACTAGTAATAGCGCTTCGGCATTACTACGAAGGAAGACATTAAATATATTAATATTAACGAATGTCCTAATAATACTAAAGTAATGTTTATAGGCAAGCTTATGTCTAATAACCCTAGTAACCCTTCCGATACTACTACCGATCTACTCGAAGAAGATAATAAGCCTATACTATCCGATAGTATTAAACCTAAGTAGCTTGCCCGTATTCTATAACCGATCCGTAATACATATATTAAAGTATTTAAGTATTACCTAGTATCGACATTACTACTACTTAAAGAGACGGACTATAAGATTAAAGTTATCGAAGGCAAGGAGGTACCGTTTAGGCCGCTTTACAATCTTAGTAAGCGAGAGCTTGCTATATTGCGTAAGTACCTAGACGAGAACCTTACTAATAGACGGATACAATATAGTAATAGCCCTATAGGTATACCTATCCTATTCGTCCTAAAGAAGGATAGTAGCCTACGCCTATATATTAACTATCGAGGGCTTAATACTATTACTATTAAGAACCGATACCCGCTTCCGTTAATTAATAAGATACTAGACCGGTTATCTAGTACCTACTTTTATACTATACTAGACTTAAAGGATACCTATTACCGTATCCGTATCCGTAAGGACGATAAGTAGAAGACTATATTCTATACCTACTATAGTTACTTCGAATACCTAGTTATGCCGTTTAGACTAGCTAATACCCCTACTATATTCTAATCTTATATTAACTAGGCTCTATCCGGTCTACTAGATTACCTCTACGTAGTCTACCTAGATAATATACTAATCTATACGTATTCGCTAGACATTACGGACTATTAGACGGCGGTATAGAAGGTCCTCGATCGCTTACGAATATATAGCTTATACTATAAGCCTTCTAAGTATACCTTCGTAGTAAAAGAAGTATCCTTCCTAGGTTTTATTATATTAACTAATAGTATTAAAGTAGACCCCGATCGCATTAAATCTATAACTAAATAGCTAACCCCTACGACTATTAAGGAACTCTAGTCGTTCCTAGGCTTTACTAACTTCTACTAACGGTTTATTAAAGGCTACGTACGGCTTACATCGCCGCTTACTAATCTTACAAAGACTAAGTCTAACCCTTCCGGAATGCTTAAGTAGACCGATAAGACGTAAGCTATCTTTAATGCCCTAAAGTAACGCTTTACTAATATACCGCTACTTTATTACTTCGTGCCCGATAAGCTAATTCGTATTAAAACTAACGCTTTATAGTTTACTATATCCGCTATTATGTCGCAATAGTCTACTACCGATAACTACTAGTATCCGGTTACCTTCTTCTTACGTAAGATACTCGACGCCGAGATCCGATATAAGACGTACGAGTAGGAGTTATTAGTAATCGTAGAAGTATTTAAGTACTAGCGGCATTATCTCGACGGTATATAGTATACGATATAAGTATATACCGATTATAATAACCTCCGTAGTATTACGAAGGTTACGAGGATTATAGGTAGATAGATACGATAGACCGTCTACCTCGCTAGGTTTAACTTTAACGTATTACATCGGCTAGGAGTTAGTAATCCTACTAATAGCCCGTCGAGGCGGCCTAATTATAGTAGCGAGACCTAGTCTATTAATATATTGTTTCCTACCCTATAGTATAAGATTACTATAGACATTACCGTATAGTAATAGTAGGATAAGTAGACTTCCGGAATCCGTACCGATAATAGATAGAAAGCTATCCTTATCGTACTTCTAGTACGCGTTAAGAAGGACGTCGATCGCTCGAGTTATAATAACTCTATAGTAGACATTGCTATTTATAGCGATAGTACTATTAAAGATAATATAGATAATCCGGCTACTAGCGCTATTAGATATATATAGTACGTACTACGCAAGATAGCGAGGGTACTATTAAGCGAACTTGTATAAGGTAATAGTTAATCGTTTATAACCGAGCTATTACGTACTTAGTAGAGGGACGCCTTTACTATCGAGCTTATTAACAAGCTTGCAAGTAGGAGGAAGACGAGATCTAGTAAGAGTTAGTCGATTAATACCGATAGATATCTACGATATAAAGGTAGGCTCTATATTCCTACCGAGTATTCGCTCCGATAAGAAATTATTAAGCGATACTACGATAGTAAGCTTACCGGATACTATAGTATAGAGAGGTCGTACGAGCTACTATCGCGTAAATACTACTAGCTAAATAGTATACGGGATATAAAGGAATACGTTAATATATATAATATTTGTTAGCGTAATAAAGCGCCGAGATACCTACCTTATAGCGAGTTATCCTTACTCCCTATTCTAAGTAAACTATTTATAGAGCTTATATTAGACTTTATTATAGGCCTTCTACCTACTAAGCGTAGAGGTAGTAAGGATATCTTCGATGCCGTATTAGTTATTATTAACCGCTTTACTAAGTACGTACGATATATACCTATACGTAAGGATTAGATAGCTATCGATATAGTAGAAGCGCTATAGAACGATATCTTCTATACCTATTAGGGCATACCTAAGGGCATAGTATTAGACTATAGGTCGATACTAATATCTTACTATTAGAGTAAGATATACTTATAGCTAAGACTTAAATACTATCTATTAACTACTTTCTATCTATAGACTAATAGTTAAATAGAGTAGTAGAATACTACGTTATAGTAGTATCTACGTAGCTATATTACCGATAATCTAGACAACTAGGTTAATCTACTTTTAGTTACCGAATTTATATATAATAATACTATATACTTATCTACTAAGGTATTACTATACTAGGCAATAATAGGTCGCAACCCTATAATACTATAGGATCTATTAACGCTCGAGGGCGAGCGTAAGGAGAGGGAAGCCTATTAAGTACTAGAAATACTAGCGGTAATTAAACGCGTTTAAATAATACGCGATATATATAAGAAGATAGCTAACAATTTAGTAAAAGCGTAAGTATATTAGAAGATATACTATAATAAATACTATACGCCGATAATATTCAAGTAAGGCGATATAGTTATACTAAATACGAAGAACCTACGTATACGTAAATACCTATTACCGGATAGTAAGTTACGCCTAAAGCTCGTATCGAGATATATTAGTCTATTCCGTATACGAGAAGTTAAAGGTAGCGCTATATAAGTATATTAATTGTAGCTACCGCTAGCCTATACGATCTATAATACCTTCTATATATCCCTTTTTAAGCTATACTATCTCTATAAGGACGATAAAGTATCTACTAAGACTAAGGAAGTACTAGATAGCGGTAAAGAGATATAGTAGGTTAAGTATATTCTAAAGGATAGAACGAAGGATAGATAGAAGGAATACTTATTACGCTAGTAAGGGTATTTACTTAAATAGGACTTATAGAAGAGTAAGAAATCCTTTAAGGATATAAGCGAGTTATTAGATAAGTATTAGACTACTAAGAAGGATAAGAAGAAGGCTAGAAGAGCTATATAAGACATCGCTATTCTACCGCTAACTTCTTCTAAATAATAACGGTCGAGTCTTTAAGTAAACTAGCTACTACCGCCGCTAAGCGGACGTAACTTTATTAGCGCCTAGATAATAAGACCTATACTACGTTAACGAGCTCGAAGAGACGATCCTAACGGTATACATATCGTTCTTTAGGGTTAGTAACCCTACTAGGGTTAGGGTTAGGGTTAGGGTTACTAACCCTAAGCCCGATTGCAAAGTTGTTCCAAATGGCCTATTTCCTCGAGATCTTCTATTATCTTCCTAAGGGTTATATAACCCTAGCGTAACCCTAGTAACCCTAAGGGTTATTACTATAGTAGCCGTATTATTCGTAAAAGTCCTTCTCTTTAGGCTTCCAATTCTATAGACAAGTCTATATTCTACCGCCGTAGTAACGATAAGTAAACAAATAAATAAATAAATAAGTAAATAAATAAATAAATAAGCGCTACTTACGAGATCCGAGAACCTAGAATATAGATAAGTACACTACCTACTAACTACCTACCGACTATTACCTTACTATAAAATATTACTTTTCGCCTCTTTAATACCTTAATAATACTATAGTAACGTTAGATATATAGTAACGAGAATATCTTCGAATATAACGTATCTAATAAGATTAGAGAAGGTAGGGCTAGCGGAGCGAAGGAGATTAGTAATAACAATATTATTATTAATTATAATAGCGTATCGAAGGATATATCGGCGTCGTACCGAGTATTACTAGCTAATAAAGGAATTAAGGCCTATACGGAAGAAGAAGTAAAGTTAGTACTAAGATAGCTAAACCTCGCCGCTACCGATAGCTATTAATATTACTTATTATTACTACGATACGCGTAACCTTATATGCCTATACGTATATCCTTTAGTATTCCGTAATAGTACGCTACTACCTCCTACCTTCCGTACTATATCTACTAATAATACTATCGCCTAGTAAAAAGATAAGGCTAGCGTATATAGTACTAACCGAGGGTAAAAAGGAATGTAATAGACATTACCGAAGTAAAACTATAGACCTAAGCTACGCGGGGCCTATACTACGGATAAGAGGTTACTTCTTAGTATTAACCCTAATATCTATATCTAAAGATATAGTCGCTCGACTTATAATAGGCTATCTCTATAGAAACTAGACGAACTATGTTTTTAGTTAATCGAAGGCTAACTAACCTAGTAGATTATAATAGCTACGAAACTAAGTCTCTTAATAGCTAACTAATCTAGCTACTTTAGGTATAGCTACAAATCCCGAGAATTTACTTAGAAGACTTACTTTAAATCCGACATTTCCTACTATAGGATAAAGGGCTTCTATAACCCGGCTAGCGGGGCTTCCGGTATTGTTCTATCTAACGGCGGAACAAGTAAGCGCTAAGTATTACTTAAAGCGGAGGAAGAGCTATAATACCTCTTACGTTTACCTATTATAGTAGATAGAACGCGCTCGTATTATAAAGGCTTCTTATTAGTTACTAGCTTCGAGTTTCTATAGCAATATATTACTTAACTTACTATCTATAGTAATAGTATAGTAGGGACATTATCGTACGGTTATTAGAGGTAAAGTTTAGATATACAATATTATTTAATAATTGCGGGTTTAATCTAGCGTAGATTAAATAACTTATTATATATACTAAGTTAGTAGCGATTAGTAATAATTAGGGTCGAGGGATATAGCAAATAGGCTACAAGGGCGCGGCCTTTAGAAGGGAAGCCTATATTAGCTATATATAATTAATATATAATCGGCTCGAGTAAAGCTAGGATCTAGGTACCTTAGGTAGGGCTTAGCGCTAGCCTAACTTCCTAACCTTCCTCCCTCTCCTCTTAGACCTCTATCGAATACTATATTTATTTACTAACTACTATCTACCTACTTACATAACCTATATTATAATTAACCGCTAGCCTTTATCTATATCTAGCTAGTCGTAGCTAATCTATCCGATATCGACCTTCTTCGAGAAGGTAGTAGATATAGCGATACCTCTCCTCTATAGCGTAGCGTAGAATAGTAATAGTATCTAAGTATTAAATATATACTAAATAAGTAGCTCTATTATATAGTACTTCGTATTATCGCAACTATACTACGTACGTCCCTAAGTATTCCGATCGATAGAAATAGTATAACTATATATCTCGTAGGGAATAGTAGTCTCGAAGTACGTCTATACGATAGTTACTAGTATATAGTAGATTTATTTAAATATAAAACTAAGCCGGAAGCCCGATTAGCTAATCTCGATAGTTATACTCTCTACGAGAATACCTTATCTATTCCTTCGTACGCCTAATTATCTTAGACGTAAGCTAATTACTATAGATAAGATATAGATAACTATTACTAAAGTCGTCTAGTTCGTTAGAGAGGGAATCTAGGTTTACTTTAAATCCGAACTATATCTAGAACATAGTAGTATATACCTAGACTATACCTTTAGTAGTATCCTCGTTAAATAGTATTAAACCGTATTATATAAATTCCGTACGAGAATAGTCCGATAGAATATCGATAGCTAGCTTCGTCGGATACGTATATATACTATTACGGAACCTCTATTTAGTATAGAACATTTTATCTATCGCTCTACTATATATAGACTTAATAGTATCTATAATAATCGCACGTATTATCTATATACTAATCCTATTAGTAGAATTAATACTAGGCGAGAGATAGATATTACTAGTATCTAAGAGAGAGGCTAGATTGTACTAGCGCTAGAAAAGCCTAGTATCCGGTATAGCGGAATAGCGTATAACTTATATAGTAGTTATCGCAACTTGCTACTTCGTATAACTAGTTACCTCGTACTATACCTTGTCCTCGAAGTTAACGTTATCGTAATTGAAATACGCCTATAGGTCGTAGGCTATAACCTATAACTCGACCTACGGTATATTAGCGAATATTCGAAAAGATATAGTAGTAACTACGTAACTATAGATATCGTCGACGAAAGTCAATAGCTTCGAAAATAGATATATCGGCGGAAGGGCATATAGAAGGTAATAGCCTAGGTATCGAGAAGAGTTACTAAATATACCGACTATATAGAAAACGTTCTAAGTATAATATAGCGGACGCCTATCTAACTAAGTCTCGATAATACGTATTCTAAAAGTTACTAAAAGTTACTAAAAGTTACTAAAAGTTACTAAAAGTTACTAAAAGTTACTAAAAGTTACTAAAAGTTACTAAAAGTTACTAGGAAATATTCTAGGTAATCTATAGTAGATACTAGAGCGACTAAGTATTAAGGATAGATATCCCGAAAGTTAGTAAAAATTGCCGAAAGCCGCTAAAAGATACTAAAAGATACCGGATACCCTTATAGATATATATCTAGTAGTAAATTATCTACGGATTACCGGATTGTCTTATTAGCCTAGGCGAAGCAATAATAGAGGGAACGTAATAGAAGACCCGGTATAGAGTATTATACTATCTTTGTTCTACGTACCTTGCTTATATCGACTATATTATATAGAAGACGATTTATAGTATAGTAGCTCTAATAGACGCCTAGCCTATATAATGTCTCTAAATACCTTCGCTTTATACTAGAACCTTAGAGATATATAGATAAGAGTAAATGTAATATTAGGGACTAGGTATATAGTAACGTATAGAATACCCGCCTAACCGATAATATAGTAGGTAGTAGAACTAACAAGTGCTTCCTAAAAGGATTGCGTAGAGCGCTAGGTTAAAAAGGCTATACGAGTTACGTACGTCTAGCGTACGCCCCTAGCGCGCGCCGCTTAGTATACTTAGGGCTTAGTAAGGGACCTTACCTTATCGAGGTCCTTATAACTATCCCCTTTCTCCTAGTATAGCTATCCCTAGCTATAGACAAACCTAACTCCTCGTTAAGCTATCCTATCTACGCATTCCCTTACGCCTCTAGCGCTCCGAATACGCTTAGTATACGTTACTACCTCGGGTAGCTCGTTACTACGCGAAAACTCTTCGTTATTATATAGTAGAATTTTTATGTTTGCTACTAGTAACGTTGCTAGGCAGGTCTAGCGTATTCCTAAGAACGTATTAATTATTGTTATCGGTAACTAGGTAGCCTATATATAAGTAGTGTCTATAGTCTACCTAAAAACTTCCCCTATTTCTAAGCTTTCTACTAGTACCGCGCTAGTACCTCGCTAGTACTACGTAAGCTCCTCTTACGTTCTAACTAATAATTTTTATACTACTCTTAGTATAGACCTAGCTAGTATCCCGGTTACGGTACGTAAGCGCCCTACCGCTAGTCCTACTATCCTAGTTACGACTAGTAAGCGCTTTAGGCCTAATATAGAAGGTTATAGTAGATGCTTCTAGTATATAACTACTAATAGTAAGAATAATCCCTACGCGCTCCTCGTACGTATCTCGTAACTAATCCGCTATAGAGGATCTAAATAATATATATATTAGAGGTAATATATACCCTACTACTAAGAAGAAGTACTAGAGATACGCTAAGGGGTATTATCCCTATAAGCTAGTTATAGTACTATACCTCGTCGCGCTACTCTAGCGTATACGTATAGCTCGCGCTAAGCGCGCTACTTACGACCTAGACGATCCTAAGTGTAGGGGTAATCCTATCTAGGCCTAGACTAGCCTCGACAAGATCTAGTAGCGCCTAGATATATGCGTAGACCGTACGTATCGCTTTCTCTTCGTACGCGTCGCGTCTATTAACTACCTAGCTTTTCCTAGAGGTTAAGAAATCTCTAAATAGCTACTACCGTAACAAGAACAAGATTACTAGTAACGGTACGCTACTAAAGCGTAACTACGGCGCTAGTATTGCGCCGGCGACCGCTAACGGTCTAGACCTAGTAGCTATCCTAGAGCGTATTAATATTAACCTCTCTAGGCTAGTAGAAATCGGCCGTTAGGTACGTATTATCCCTACATCCCTATCGCCTATTGAGCGTATACTAATCGCGATAGAACCTCGCCCTAAAGGGGGTATATACTAATATAGTAGTAGTCGATACTACTATAGGCTTTCTACCTATGCCTAAGCCTAAGTAGGATAAGGGTTCTAATAGTTACGAGAGTAACTAGCTACTTGTAGCTAGTTAGTAGGTTATACGCCTATAGCGCGCAAGCGCTACGAACGCATAATTTCTTTTTATTCTAAGCTAGGCTAAACGCCCCTATTAATAGCGAAACGAGTATATATCTATTAACCTTATCTTATCTTATTCTTATATTCTCCGACTATGTCTCGCTTACGCCTTAAATACGTTAAGCGCTACTAAGTCTTCTATATATTCTACTAGTTCCTAAGTATTATATTCTTCTAGCTAGCCTACCTACCTAACAAGGTAGTAAGTCTCTCCCTTCTATACCTTCTTCTTTACGATTTCTTCTACGTACTACTTATTCGCATCCTCTACGACTAGTATACTAACCTTATACTCCTCGCCCTCGCGCCCTTTCTATAGCTTAAGTAGGGATATATAGAAAACATTATAGATTCTCGTACGAGTAGGTAGCGCTAAGCGATATGCCTACGCTCCTACTACGTTAATAATACGAAACGGGCCGAGATACTTTAGGCTAAGCTTCTTCTTTAGTAGATCTAGTCTAATATTCTTAGATAACAATAGTACTAAATCGCTAATACTATACTTCTAAGCCTTGTAGTTAGCATTATAGTACTTAGCTTAGTATTCCGCTATAGTCTTCTAGTACTATATAAGCGTCTCGTACGCTTTTCGTAGTCTTTCTATAGCATCGATCGCCGCTAGTACCCTTCCTTCGGATAGCTCGTCCCGAGCTATAGGCAACGATATAGGAGCAATATCCGGATTATATCTATATAGTATACGGAAGGGGCTTATACGTAGCGTAGGGTATACGCTATTATTATATACGAACTCTACCTACGAGAGCTAAGATGCCTAGTCTACCTAGTTATTAGAACAATAACATCTTAGGTACTATTCTAGCGTCTAGTTAGTACGTTTAGTCTACCCGTTAGTCTATAGATAGAACGCTATACTAAGCTTACGCTTTATATACGTCTCGTAGTAAAAGTCGCTCTAAAACTAACTAGTAAATAGAGATCCTCTATTACTAACTATTCTAGCTAGGATTCTAAACCTTCTAACTACCTCTCTTAGGAAGATATCTACTAGCTCTACTACTATACACTTCTTTGTAGTAGGTACAAAGAGGCTTATCTTCGTATAGCGATCGACTATTACGAGTAT
>LFZO01000649.1:0-23734 GCA_001578225.1 Pseudocercospora musae
GTACTATTCTATTAGGTAATCGTCGAGTACTATCTCTTTCAAGCTTATACTAGTTAAAACATCTACTACCGCATATTCATCGTATAGACCCTCTTTATCCTTTACCTCAATCTCTTTCCTAGATTATGTTAGTATTCGATTAATAATGAATTCAATAAGGCCGGCTATATAGCCGGCTATAGCGATACTAACCCTCTATTCCTCTACTACAAGAAGACTAGTCTTAGACTAGATAGCTTCTCTTCTTATTCGGCCTTGCTTTTCTACTAAAATGTAGCTTTATCCTACTTAGGTCTCTCCTTCTACTTCTCTAGCCACTATCGGAATATAGTTTGCTTAGCTCTTTTCTTCTTTCTTAAGGCTTGTTTAGTCTTAGACATTTGTAAGACTCGCTTTGCGTCTACTATAGTCTTCCTATACGTAGAATACGCCTCTTTTGTCTTGCGACGCTTTGGGCTCGGTACGCGATTATTAGGTTTATTATCCTTGTCGTAGATACGGTTACTAAGCTCGTAGTCGCCTTAATATAGTTACTAAGTACTACTACGGATAGTAGGTTAAGCTATACGCTTATCGCGAGCTATCTTGTATAGTCGTTATAGGATATTAATGTCGAAGTTTTCGCAAGGTAAGAATTAGCAATATAGCTCAGAAATTGATAACGTAACCTACCCGAGGTTTCTACGGCAATAGCGACCTAGGCGATACGTAGATACTATAGGACGAGCACTAAGTAGTACAAAAGTGAAGCTTCCTTTATGTAGCCGGCAGTGTAGTCGGTCTTTTAAGTAACGCTTGTAGAACCCGGAAAAAGTCCGGGTTCTGACCCGAAATTAGTGTGGGTCCTAGAACCCGAACCCAAACCAATCGTCCGGTTCCCGCCAAGAAACCGAACCCGGACCCAATTTCTCGGGTTGTACCTAACCCACTAGGACGTCTAAGTAGAGCTAAGGATCTACTAACCAAAGAAGATAGCTATTTAGAAACTATTATTTCTAGACTAAAGAAAGAGCTTGTTTCTAGAGTTTGTTTAGGTTTGATTTATAAAAGAAATCATGGATTAAGAAGGTAGAATTAGTAAGAGAAGGGCTATACTAATCTTAATAAGGGAGAATCATGAATCATAGTTCAAGATTATTAGGATACACCTAATAAAGCTAAAGGTTGAATAGGTACTAGATAAAGTAGTCCTCAATACCCTAGTATCTATACTATCTAAGTATGTCTTAATAACATTATTAGAATCTTTAGATTAGTTAATTAGAAGAGCAAGCTATAAGGTTCACAATACAATAGCATTATATAAGATGTTTATCTATATTTTAGAAGATAATTAGGACGAATATTAAGAGCTTAAACATATAAAGCATTTATAGGACTAGGCAAAAGGGAAATATAAGAGGAAACTATAGGTAATAGGGAGAAGTTTACTCTAGCAGTATACTAATTTTAGTATAGAAGAGGGTTAGATAATTAATAAAGCATAGTAGAGCCTAAGTAGTATAGCTAGGAAGGCGGTATCTATCTCTTCCTAGTTTAAGGATATTAAGACTAAGGAGAGGAAAATTTAGTAGTTACTAGTAGCCCTTCTAGAAACATTTAGCACTATTAGGGATAGGATTGACCTAAGGTAGGACCTTAGCCTATAGGACATCCTTAGAATCCTAAGAGAAAAGCAAGAGTAGATAATAAGCTAGGAGATAGCTATATTTGCTAAGAAAAAGAATTAGGTAGGAGCTAGTAGAGACTTATTATACTTCCTATATAGAGGGAAGTATTAAATCAAAGAGTGCCCTAGCTTAAACAAGGCAAAAGCAGCTATCTAGCTAAAACAAAGCTATAGGATAGTAAAGAAACAATCCCTATCTAGGGCTAAGAGGGGATCTTTACTAAATAAAGAGTAACTCAAAGAGATAGTAAAAAAACTAAGCCTAAAGATACAATCCCTAGAGAAGAAGACTAGGAAACTATCTTCTAAGAAAGCCTATATAGTACAAGATGTAGAGGTATCCTCTAAATCATCTCTCCCCTCTAAGGAAGAAGATATTAATAAAGTAGCTCATTTAACTATTAAAGTAAAAGGTAAGTATAAACTATCTAAGTAGCTACTTAACTCCTATACTTCTATCTATATAACTAACTAAGAATTACTCTTTAAAGACCTAAAGCCTCTTAAGAGGAAAAAGTAGATTAAGGTTAGGGATAGCTACTTAATAGCTACACATATTAGGAGTATAGTTATAAGTAGAAGGAAAGGCAAATAGATTATATTAAAAGGTATTCTCTTTATACCTAGGCTTAGAGTTAATCTTGTTTCTTAGAACTAGTTTAGCAAGTAGTTTAGTATTTAACTACTAAAATTCATACTTCACTTACCTAATAGAAAGCTAGTTATCTAGACAAGGCTTTTAGGAGGAGTACTATTCATTAAGGAAATTAGCTAAGACCTAGATGAACTTGTATATATATGCATTCCCTAGGATTTAGTAAATAATAGTACCTATGCCTTTATAGCCTAGACTAACTAGGATTAGTAGGAGCTATAGTATAGAAGAGTTAGACACTTTAGAGAAGGATTACTAAAAGACCTTTATAAAGTAACTAACCTAAAGGACAAAATTCCCGTCCCTACAAAGCATTAGCCCTATAGGGTAAGTTCTCTAGTCAAAATAAAAAAATATAGAGGAAAGGAGACTAAGAGAAAGCTAGCTAGGCTTTCCCTTATCTCAATTAATATCTATAGACTATTACCTATCTTAAGACTAAGTTTCAAATAGTAGCTTGAGATTGTTAACAACTTTTTAAGGAAGAAGTAGGTATTCTTATTAAAATCAAGAGAAGATATAGCAAATGCATTGTAAGAATAGAGAAGAAAAGCTAAGCTCTAATTAGGGAATTAGCTCTAGGTAGTAACAAGTAATAGAGCAAGAGAATTACTTGTATTACTTAAGTAGTAGGAGAAGGAATCTAGAATCTCTTATTATATAACTAAAGCATATAACTCAATCTAAAATAGAGTTGTAGAAAGGTTAATCTAGACATCTAAGGAATATATTAGGGCAATACTAGAAGATTCAAACATACTAGTTAAATTCTAGCTAGAAGTATTAGCTACCTACACTATTATGAGAAATACCCTACTAAATAGGCTAGATATTGATGGATTTAAGGTTTCACTAAAGGAAGCCTTTACTAGAAAGAGACCTTCTATATCGCACTTTAGGGTTTAGGGATATAGAGCAGTTATATATATAGATACTAAATCTTAGCTAGCGGGGATGAGATTAGACAAGCTTATAAACAGAGGCAAAGATACTATGTTTATTAAGTATATACCTAATATATCTAAGATATAGCAGTTCTAAGAGCCTAATATGAGGGCTATAAGAAATCACAATAACGCTATCTAGTTTAAGAATAAGAAAGGAGGGGATATAACATTAAATGTTCCTAGACTTAACTAGCTAAGCTAAGCTCTAGTAAGGAACCTAGTTAGTAGACTAAGGAAGGAGAACCTAGATATTAAACCATTCTAGGTCTAACTACCTCTACTACTAAAGGACATTGACCAATATTAGGTAATAATAGATCTAGAAGAAAAAGAACAAAATAATGAATAGTAGGCCCCTAATTAGAGCTAAGAGAAATAGGCCCCTAATTAGAGCTAAGAGAAACCTTAGCAAGACAACTAGGATGCCTAGGCTTAGGAGGGGAATTTAAAGAGAAGGAGATCAATCTCTAATAAAGGGTTAAGGGAAGAAAGAGTGCATAGTATAATTATAAGATTAACTATACAAAAGAGACTAAGAGAATTAGAGGAGGATGAGTTCCTAAAAGCTAAGCACTATAAGGCCTTCATCTATATAATAAAAGACCTAGATCTAAGTATGGATTGGATAGATGAACTTTTAGAGTATGTTTGTAAGGTTGCATTCCCTACCTTTATACTAGGGATTATATAAAGATAGGAGGTTCCAATCCTAAGAACCTACTAAAAGGCAATACAAGATCCTAAATAGGGTTATATATAGGAAGATGCAATCTAGAAGGAACTAATTATACTTAGAAGCAACTATACCTAGGATTAGGTAGTTCTACTAAAAGGAGCAAACCTAGTTACTTCAAAATAGGTATTTAATGTAAAGAGACTAATTAGTCGAGTAATTAACAAGTTCAAAGCAAGACTAGTTATAAGGGGGTTTTCTTAGAAATTTAGGATAGATTTCTAGGAGACATTTGTACTAATAGTTAGGTATAATATACTTAGAGTGTTTATAGCTACTATATATAAAAAGGATCTAGAGCTATACTAAGTAGATGTAAACAATGCATTTACTAAAAGTACCTTATAAGAAGACATCTACATAATCGTACTACTAGGTATAGAAATCCTATAAGGCATAGCTCTAAAAATCCTAAGGAGCTTATATAGCCTAAAACAAGTAGTAAGAGACTAGAACAAGCTATGTATCTCAAAGCTAGAGGAAATAGGATTCTACTAGTTAGAGGTAGACCTATGTTTGCTTATCTATAGAAGAAGGAACCTAATGGTTCTCACCTATATAGATAACATTCCTATTATAGTACTAAAGCTAGAAGATGTTCTTTAGTTCAAGAAGGAACTAGGCAAGGTGTTTAAGATCAAAGATCTAGGTAAACTAACCAAGATTCTTAGAATAAAGCTTACTAGAGATAGACCTAATAGTACTCTAAAGCTTAACCAAGAACACTATATCTAGGAAAACCTTGCAAAGTTTGGAATAACTAAGGAAATAGCCTACCTAACCTTGTTACTACTTAATAGCTATAAAAGTCTAAGGAAATCTAACTTAGATAAAGAAAGGTGTAACAAGACTAAGTACTAGAGCTAGAATGGTACGTAGATGTAGCTAATGACTATAACAAGACCTAACATTGCTTTTATACTTAGAAGACTTAGATCATATACATTAAATCTATCTAAGAGACATTTAAAAGCACTTAGGAAACTAGCTAGATACCTAAGATTATTCCTAAGCCTAGGATTAATGTTTAGGAGGGGTAGAGGAAAGCTAATAGGATATTTAGACTCTAATTATGTAATGGATAAAGCTAACAGAGTCTTAATCCTTAGAAGCATCTTCTTTCTCTATAGATTACTAGTTTCTTAGATAAGCAAGAAGTAGAAGTTAGTTGCTATATTAACTATAGAAGCTAAGTACATAGCAATAAATATATATGCAAAGCAATCTCAATTCCTTATAGCATTCCTAAAGGAGATGGACTATGCATAGTTAGTAGGAGAATGCTCATTCTAACCATTAATTAAAGGAAATTCTAATATAGTGAATAAGGTTAGACCTATTTAGATCATAGGTAACAACTAGGTAGCTTTAACCCTTATTAAAGATGCCTATACCTATAAGAGATTAAAACATATTGATATTAGTTTCAATAAGGTTAGAAATCTTTAGTAGTAAAGAAAGATTGTAGTAGAATATACTCTAATAAAAGAGATAGTAGCTAATAGCCTAACTAAGCTAAAGATAGGGCTATAGTTCTAGGAATTTATTAGGCAATTATAGCTAGTATAATATTAAAAGGGACAAAAGTTCTAACTTAGAGGATTTAAAATCTACTAAGCAAGAAAACACTAGATCTAGGAATTGAACCTAGTAGATTGGATACACTATACTAATCTAGAAGCTATTACACCTAATTAGCTAATTAAAATTCTTGTTAAATTATATTAGTTGGAATTGGGATTTGTAGACTAACTAATCTAAGTAGGAGTGTTAGAATATATAGTCTAGTTAGTAACCTAGCAAGGGATGCTAAGGCAGACTAGATCACATGATAACTATTATATAACTAATCTAAGCTAACACCTTTCAGGTTTAGCTCCAACCTATAGAACAACAACAATACACTTGCTATTCCTACTTTAGCCCCTACTATTCCTTGTAGCTTCTATTATAGTTTATGATCCATTTGTACCTATCGGCCCTCCTTAGCTCGATAAGTAGTACTATAATAACTAGATCTATATTATAGAATAATTCTAGAAGATCCTAGAAGATCCTAGTTACTATTTTAGATACTAACCTCTACTTACTTAAACTCGTACTCTTAATAGAATTGATACTCCTTAGCTATCTACTTCGTATTAGGCTAAGTACCTATCTATAACTATTGTAATCTATTATTAGAGATATAGATAATATATAGATATAGATAAAAGCTAAGAATCTTTAAAATATTAGTTTATATCTACTAAACGTAAATTTAATAAAGTCTATTAAGAGGTAAAGGATAGTAATAATACTTCTTTATAGTAAGAAATAGTTATAAACTTTAAAAAATAGTAGTAGCCTTATAAAGAGAAGATTATTAAGACTTAGATAGATAAATTCCTCTATTATAGTTTCTTAACAATCTCTTCTATAGAGTCTAAATATACTAGTTTAAAGGTTTAGTTTAATAGTGCTTATAGCGATATCTATATACTTCTATAGAAAATATTTATCTATTTTAACTCTTATATAAAACAATATAATTATACTAAAGCGAAGGCTTTTAATATAATATCTATAGTCTATATAGATAGGTCTATCTCATAGAGTCTAAGGAATAATATTACGGACTATAGATTATATTAAGCTATCGAGTAGAAATAACGTATTAAGAACGAGATTATATAGGAGAAGAGTAACTCTAACTTCGTTAGATAATTAGATCTATATATACTTAGTACTATAGAAGGATAGGCTTATCCTATAGATACGAGATTAAGGCTTATCTTAATAGACTAGTACTTCTAATATCTAACTTAATTAATAGGTTCTCCTATAGACTAGGCACTTAACGTTATACTAAAGGTAATAGATAGTAAGTATTTAAACTATAGATATACTATTATAAGCGATAGCTATATACTTAATTACCGCCGTTACTATCCCTTAGCCCTATATACTATATAATTAGAGTAAGAAAATATATCTAACTCCTAGGCTAAGGCGTACGCGCCTATAAGTATAGGAGACACGAGTATACCTCTTTAGAAACAATAGAGCGGTAGTAGTCCTAAGGAAAGGTAGAGGAAAGGAGGAATCTAGCCTCTATCCTAAAGCTAGACTAAGGGACAACTAATATCTAGAATAGGCCCTAAAGGCCCGAAAGACTAGCCTAGCTAGCTAAAAACGAACGGAAATATATAGAAGAACCTCTAAACCCTTATAGACGATATCTAAAAGGCACTAGACGCTCCCTAGGCCCTAGACTTCCTATCCCTCCTCTTCCTCCTCTAAAGGGCCTAGACCTAACTCCTATACTAGCGAAAGGATACTAATACTATTAATATCCTCTAAACCTATATATAGAACCTCTAAACCTCCCTAAAGATAACCGAACTAAGAATATAGACATAGGCCACCTTACAAGGCTAGCTAGCTAGCTATACTAAGTATATAGAAAATTCCCCTAGAAAGTTATATAATTACTATAAGGGTTAGTTATAAGGAAGAGTAAGAAAGAATAGAGGGCCTTACTAACTAAAAGATATTATAGGGACTTAAAGACCTAGGGATAATTACTATTAAGAAACTAGAGAGTAGTAACCTAAGAGTCTTTATAGTATCTAAGCCTACTAAAGACAAGTTAATAAGTAAACTAGGATAGATACAAAAGACGCTCCCTAGTACTATAGTAGAGGCCCTAATATACTAGGTACTAATCCATAGTTTTAGAACTATAGGATTTAAACCTAAGGACCCGAGCTAGATCTATAAGATCTAGGAAGAGAATAGAATACTCTACCCGAATCTAAAGATATCCTAAGTAGCCTAGCTAAAAAGCCTAAAGGCTAGGGAAGGTAAGATATACTCCTCTATTATCCTAAGTATATAGAGCTTAGCTACGGTAAGGGAAATTATATAGAAAGGACTAGTATCCTAAGGCATCCTCCTTACTATAGAGGAGTTTAATCCGAAATAGAGGCCTATATAATGCCTTAAATATAGACAATTTAGGTATATTGCAAAGTACTATAGAACTAAATAAGTATATAGAAAATACGTAGGACTATATCGAAGAGATAAATACTAAGGAATACTAAAGAAGTATAGTAATTGTTAGGATACCTACATAGTATAGTTATTATTATATAAGGTAAAACAAGTAGCTATTACTAAAGTAAGGGCATTTAGGGCCTAAGTAACTAAGAGCTATAGCTACCTAATCTACCTAAAAGACCTAAAGGACCTAGAAGGATAGATAATAATTAGATCTAAAAGAAAAGTAACTAGAAATACAAGCCTAGACTAGGATATAGACGATAGGTCAAGGAGGCTACTAGGGAGACTAGTAGGCACAAACTCTACTACCCTAGTAGGTAGATTATAAAACAACAAAATCTCCTCCCTATTTCCCCTAGCTATAGGCTAGGAAGGATAACTAAGCTAGAGCTAAAGCTATAAATTAATAGAAGATATATAGGTATACTAGTATATATAGAATAAACAATAGCTAAGGGAAGCTTACTATCCTATAGTATAATACTAACTATAGTATAGACAAGATCTAGATCCTATTCCTTTAATAACTAGACCTAAAGACTTATTAGATAGTTATAATCTAGGAACTATGGATTAGCCCCTCTAATAAGAAAATAGTAGTATACCTAGGATACTATACTATACTTCTAGATATAGTATATCTAAAGGTTACTATATATATCTCTAAAGAAATTAGTATACAAGTATAGAATATAAGAGAATACTCTAGAGACTTAATTATAGTTAGACTCTATATAGGAGATAGATAGATTAATATCCTTAACTACTATAACCTATCTAGCCCTACTAGAGACTATACCCTAGGTACCCTTCTACTAGTAGAGGACGTAGTCTAAGGGAAGGAAGAAGAGGAGATTATCATTCTTAGGGATTTTAATCTATACTATCCTAGGTAGGGAGGGAACAATACCTAAAACTAATATTAGGCATTAGACCGCCTTATTACAATTATAGAAGAGGCCTACCTCGGTCTACTAATAGAGCTAGGTACTATTATATAGGAGACTCCTAGAAGCTACTAGACCCTAGACCTAGTATTTAGGACTATAGGAATCTAACAAAATGTATAGGAATATAGAACAAGAATAGACCGAGAAATAGGATTACTAATTAGACTACGTACTAATCTAAACTACAATCCTATAGGCTTAGACTCGTACTAGAGCCTAGATATAGAGACCTTAATAGAAAAAGGCGGATTAGGATAGGATTAGGGAAAGGATAAAGAGGGACGTAAAAGAAATCTCTACTAAAGCAATAGATATACCCTAATAGCTTAATACAATAGCCTAAGAGATATAAGAGATACTTACTAAGGTAACCTAAGAGGATATTCTAAAGGCTAAGTCCTCTAAGTATACTAGAATAACCTAGTTAAGGGAGTATAGTAAAGTAGTAAAAAGGATAAGATACCTAAAGAGGGAGTAGAGCTAGGAAAGAATAGAAGGGAGCCTAGTAGTATACCTAGTAGCCTTATAGGCTAAAGGCAAATAGATAAGGAAAGATAGGAACCTAAGCTAGAGAGCTATAGTTAAGGAAATTACTAAAGACCCGAAAAAGATATAGAAGCTAGCTAGGTAGGTAGTAGGCTAGGGAAGAGGTAGGCTAAAGGAATCCTCTTCTATAGTTCCTAGAGATCTAGGACAAGAATAGTACTATATAAGTAGAGAACTAAGGAAAGGTAGATATACTAGCCTAATACTTCTTCCTAGAACTAAGGAAGGCTAACCTAGAAGATATACAAGATATATCCTACCTAAGACTATTCTAGATAGAAGAAGAAGTTATACTAGGAGAACTCTAAAAGATACTTAATAGTCTCCCTAATAGTAAAGCCCTAGGACCTAACTAGATCCTTAACCTACTACTTAAGGAATATAGATAGGAACTTAGACTACTACTATATTAATCTTTTATAGTATACCTATAATAGGGATACTATCCTAAATCCTTTAAATACTCTATAATAGTAGTCCTAAAGAAACTATAGAAGCTAGACTATACTAAGCTAGGAGTATATAGACCTATAGTACTACTAAACATCCTAGTAAAGATTCTAGAGGCGATTATTGTAAAGAGGATAAGTAAGGAGGCTAAAGAAAGGGACGTCCTTCCCTAATCCTAGATAGGAGTAAGGCTAGGGAGATCTACTATATTAGCCCTAGAGCTAATAATAGAATAGGTCTAAATAGTCTAGAGAATAGACCTAACAATAGTAGCTTTAATATTTTGCCTAGATATATTAGGAGTATTTAACAATATAGTATACTAACGACTAATATATAATATTAGAATAAAAGTATATCTATAACATATTGTATAGTATATCTAATTATTCCTCTAGGATAGGACTATATACCTTAAACTTAGGGAGTACATAGATAAGACAAGATCCTAGATAACGGATATACTACAAGGATTAAACCTATTACTAATCCTATTCCTTTTCTTTATATCTATACTCCTCCCTAACCTAGAAGGCAAGGGAACTATAGTAATAGGCTTTGTAGATAACTCTAATATCCTTATATATAGAAAAAGTATAGAAGGGAACTATAGGAGGCTTAAGATAGTATATAACAAATATATACAATAGGTAGCCAAATATAGGGCTACCTTTGTACTATAGAAATACTAGTTAATCTACTTTACTAGGAGTAGAATAAGACATAACCTATAGGCTATAGTTAATATACTAGGATTTAAAGATAGGCTAGCTCTATCCCTTAGACTCTTAGGAGTTTAGATAGATTCGAAGCTAGAATAGGGCCTATATATTAGGAAAGTAGTAGAGAAAGATACATCTTAGATACTATTACTTTAAAGGCTTTATAAATCTATATAGGGAGTATTATTCTAGAAGGCAAAATACCTATATATAGCTATAGTAAGGCCTACAATAATATATAGGGCTAAAGTCTAGATAACGCTAGAAGGACTACCTAGATATAGAAAAGGAGCTACTCTAAGACTAGAGAAGATCTGTAACTAGTTACTAAGGTATATTATAGAAATATATAAGAGTATAGCGGAAGGGGTTCTCTAAAGGGAAATACAAATCCCTCCCCTCTCCCTATATATATAAAAGATAGTAAGGTAATAGTTAGCTAGGATAGATAGTAAACCTACTACTAACTATATCTAGGAGAGATATAGGAAGGTCTAGATAGAATATAGGAGAAAGAGGGATTTAGCCTAGGTATAAGACCTAAAGACAAGATAGGGATATATAGTAGTAAATTCTTATATTACTATACTATTCTAACTACTAGACAAGTAGCTATCCCTATCTATTCTTGAAGGTAAAAGCCCTTAGTATATAGCCTCTAGTATAAAATCCTTTACCTCCTTCCTATTATATAGGATTCTATCCCTACCTTTCGTATTTGTTTAGGCTATAGGATATAGAGAGGATCTCTATAGCTCCTTCCTCTTACTAGACTCCTATTTACTTCCTAACTTCCTCCTCCTCCTTCTCTAGTTCTTCCTTTGTAAGGGAGAACTATTCTAGGAGACCCTCCTTAATTATCTACCTTATTACTTTATTTAGGCCTCTCCTAGTCTAGGTAATCTCCTACTATAATAACCCTATCCTTTAGATAAGTTAGTTCCTTATCCTTTGTCTCTCTAGGTAGAAGAGTATAATATGCTTAGGTATCTAGGCCCTATATCTATATATATACTCTAATATCTTACCTAGAACCCTCCTCCTTATTAGGTATACGTTTAGACTAATATGTTTAGTCCTAATTAGGGTTACTATTATACTCTACTTCCTTAACTATCCCTAGTATAGTTCCTTGCCTTTTAGCCCTTCTTGCTATACTATAGGAAGTTGTTAGCCCTAGTAGGCTACCTACTTTTTCCTAACTTAGCTTTCCTATTATGTATTCTACCTCTAGTATATCTACTATGATTTAGGCATCGTTCCTCCCTACTAGATATATTCCCTAGTCTATCTATTAACCTATTCTACTATCTATCTCTACCTTATCTTTAGGTCTTTTGCTTAGGCTATATCCCTACTCCTCCTATATTCCCTCTAGACCTTCTCGTACCTTTCCTAGATATACTTAGTAGTAGGTTTATTATCTATCTTAACTAATTATTATCTTACTATCTTTTGTATATATAGGGAGATAGGAGGGATTTGTACTTCCCTCTAGAGGAGCCCCTCTACTATACTTTTGTATACTCCTATAATGTGCCTTAGTACCTAGTTTTAGATCCTTTCTAGCCTTAGGGTAGCCCCTTTCCTATATCTAGCCTCTAGGTAGTCCTTCTAGTATTATCTATACTTTAGCTCTATATATTATTATAGGCCTTACTATAGCTATATATAGGTACTTTGCCTTCTAGAATAACGCTCCCTATATAGATTTATATAGCCTTTAGAGTAAGAATATCTAGGATATGCCTTTCTCTACTACTTTCTTAATATGTAGGCCTTACTATAGTTTCGAATCTATCTATACTCCTAGTAGTCGGAGGGATAGAGTAGGTCTATCCATAAACCCTAGTATATTAACTATAGCTTATAGATTATATCTTGTTCTATTCCTAGTAAAGTAGATTAGTTAGTACTTCTATAGTATAAAGGTAGCTCCGTATTTAGCTACCTATTATATATATTTATTATATACTATCTCTAGCTTTCTATAGTTCCCTTCTATACTTTTCCTATATACAAGGATATTAGAATCGTCTACAAAGCCTATTACTATAGTTCTCTTATCCTCTAGGCTTAGGAGGAGTATAGATACAAAGAATAGGAATAGGATTAATAAGAGGGTTAATCCTTGTAGTATCCTAGTAGTTTAGGGCCTTGCCTAGTCTATGAACTCTCCTAGTCTAAGGTATATAGTCTTATCCTAGAGGAATAACTAGATAAATTGCATAATGTACTATAGATATACTTTTATCCTAATATTGTATATTAGTCTCTAATAGGATATATTGTCGAATGCCCCTAATATATCTAGGCAAAGTATAGATACTACTATTATTAGGTCCGTTTTCTAGACTATTTAGACCTATTCTATTATTAGCTCTAGGGCTAATATAGTAGATCTTCCTAGTCTAGCTCCTATTTAGGATTAGGGGAGGAGGTCCCTTTCTTCTACTTCTTTACTTATTCTCCCTATAACAATAGCCTATAAGACCTTTATTAGGGTGTTTAGTAGTGCTATAGGTCTATATACTCCTAGCTTAGTATAGTCTAGCTTTTGTAGTTTCTTTAAGACGACTATTATAGAGTATTTGAAGGGTTTAGGATAGTATCCTTGTTATAGGTATACTATAAAGAACCTATATAGTATAGGTCCTAGTTCCTTCCTATATTCCTTGAGTACTAGGTTAATAATCTAATTAGGTCCTAGGGCTTTACCTTTAGGAAGCCTATTAAGTATCTTCTAGAGTTCTCCTATTCTAACTTCTTCCTCTATCTAGAATAGGCTCGGGTAGGATACGTTTTGTATATCTTCTAAATTAGCTTTCTTTAGCTCTAGAAAAAAGTGTTAGGCTAGCGCTCCTACTTTCCCTTAATTTTCTATTTGTAATATGCCGTCCTTATCCCTAATCTCTAGGAATTGTAGAAGGGGGTATCTTTAGCCTATCCCTTCCCTAGCCTATCTAGCTAGTTCCTAGATCCTCTATAGGTCTTTAGTAATTTCCCTAACTATAGCTCTCTAGCCTAAGTTCTTGTCTCTCCTAATCTACTTGCCTTTAGCCTATAAGGCTATTAGGTATACTACTAGGTTCCTTTCCGTTCTATCTTAGCTCTACTCCCTCTTTAGGTATCTTATCTTTTTTACTACTATACTATACTCCCTTGTCTAGGTTATTTTAGTATACTTAGATAGTTTAGCCTTTAGGATATCCTCTTAGATTATCTTAGTAAGTATCTCCTAGATCTCCTAGGCTATTATATTAAGCTATTGTAGTATATCTATTACTCTATTAGAGATTTCTTATATCCCCTTCTTTACCCTATCCCTAATCCTATCCTAGTCTACCTTTTTCTATTATAGTCTTTATACTTAGGCTCTAATACTAGTCTAGGCCTATAGGATTATAGTTTGGATTAGTACGTAGTCTAATCCTATTTCTAAGTCTATCCTCGTTCTACATTCCTATATATTTTGTTAGATTCCTATAGTCCTAAATACTAGGTCTAGGGTCTAGTAGCTCCTAGGAGTTTCCTATATAATTGTGCCTAGCTCTAGTATTAAGTTAAGATAGGCCTTTTCTATAACGGTAATAAGGTAGTCTACTACTTAGTATTAGTTCTAGGTATTGTTTCCTCCCTACCTAGGATAGTATAGGTTGAAATCCCCTAGTAGGATAATCTCTTCTTCCTCTTTTCCTTAGGTTATATCCTCTATTAGTAGGAGGATGCCTAGGGTATAGTTACTAGTTTAGCTAGATAGGTTATAGTAGTTTAGAATGTTAACCTATCTATTACCTATAAAGAGTCTAACTATAACTATATCTCTAGAGCATTCTTTTATATTCTATGTTTGTATACTAATCTCTTTAGATATATATATAGCAACCCTTAGGTATACTACTCCTAGGAGTATAGTGTAGTATCCTAGGTATACTACTATGTTCCTATTATAGGGGCTAATCTATAGTTCCTAGATCGCTACTATCTAGAACTCCTTTAGGTCTAGCTATTAGAGGAAAGGGATTTAGATCTTGTCTATACTATAGTTAGTATTGTACTATAGGATAGTAAGCTTCCCTTAGCTACTATTTATCTTAGGTATTTTAGTATGCCTATATATCCTCTATAGCTTCCTAGCTCTAGCTTTAGCTTTAGCTTAGTTGCCCTTCGTAGCCTATAGCTAGGGGAAATAGGGATGAGATCTTAGTATTCTATAATCTACCTAGTAAAGTAGTAGAGTTTGTGCCTATTAGTCTCCCTAGTAGTCTTCTTAACCTATCTGTTGGAATATATAGTCTAGTTAGTAACCTGGCAAGGGATGCCAAGGCAGACTAGATCACATGATGACTATTATGTAACTAATCCAAGCTGACACCTTTTAGGTTTAGCTCCAACCTGTAGACAATAACAATACACTTGCTATTCCTACTTTAGCCCCTACTATTCCTTATAGCTTCTATTATAGTTTATAATCCATTTATACCTATCGGCCCTCCTTAGCTCGATAGGTTATGAGCCCGGGTTTACAACTATAAGGTAGAAAGACTAAAGTAGTATAGGTTACCCCTAGACCTATAAGTCTAGTCCTAGAAGGAAGAGGCAAAATAGGAGAGGGAGACTCGAGGTAGACCTACACACATTGTACAAAGAAGCCCTATGCATATAAGCTATAAAAGAACCTAGTAAGGCATACTTAGAAAGTGTAAAGGGAATAGATAAGCCTAAGTTTTGAGCACCTTTAGATAAGCCTTAGACTTAGTACTTAGTACTGCCAATACCCTAACTTATTAGCATACAGTTAGGAAGGACTTAAGGAAGTTATTAGCCTTATAGAGCTAGAATCTGTTCCAAGTTTTCAGTAACCTTCTAAAACTAAGCTAAGTTGTTAGTAACCCTTAAACTATCATAGGCCTAGCAGAGCTAGGGATCTGCTAACCAAGGAAGATAGCTATCTAGAAACTGTTATTTTTAGATTAAAGAAAGAGCTTGTTTCTAGAGTTTGTTTAGGTTTGATTTGTAGAAGAAATCATAGATTAAGAAGGTAGAATTAGTAAGAGAAGGGCTACGCTAATCTTAATAAGGGAGAATCATGAATCATGATTCAAGATCATTAGGATGTACCTAATAAAACTAAAGGTTGAATAGGTACTAGATAAAGCAGTCCTCAATATCCTAGCATCTACACTATCTAAGCATATCTCAATAATATTATTAGAATCTTTGGATTAGTTAATTAGAAGAGCAAGCTATAAGGTTCATAATGCAATAGCATTATATAAGATGTTCATCTATATCTTAGAAGATAACTAGGACGAATGTTAAGAGCTTGAACATGTAAAGCATTTATAGGACTAGGCAAGAGGGAAATATAAGAGGAAACTATAGGCAATAGGGAGAAGTTTACTCTAGTAGTATACCAATTTCAGTATAGAAGAGGGTTAGATAATTAATAAAGCATAGTAGAGCCTAAGTAGCATAGCTAGGAAGGTAGTATCTATCTCTCCCTAGTTTAAGGATATTAAGACTAAGGAGAGGAAGATTTAGCAGTTACTAGTAGCCCTTCTAGAAACATTTAGCACTATTAGGGATAGGATTAACCTAAGGTAGGACCTTAGCCTATAGGACATCCTTAGAATCCTAAGAGAAAAGCAAGAGTAGATAATAAGCTAGGAGACAGCTATGTTTACTAAGAAAAGGAATTAGGTAGGAGTAAGTAGAGACTTATTATACTTCCTATATAGAGGGAAGTATTAGATCAAAGAGTGCCCTAGCCTAGACAAGGCAAAAGTAGCTATCTAGCTAAGACAAAGCTATAGGATAGTAAAGAAACAATCCCTATCTAGAGCTAGGAGGGGATCTTTATTAGACAAAGAATAACTTAAAGAGATAGTGAAGAAACTAAGCCTAAAGATACAATCCCTAGAGAAGAAGACTAGGAAACTATCTTCTAAGAAAGCCTATGCGGCATAAGATGTAGAGGCATCCTCTAAATCATCTCTCCCCTCTAAGGAAGAAGATGTTAATAAGGTAGCTCATTTAACTATTAAAGCAAAAGGTAAGTATAAGCTATCTAAGTAGCTGCTTAACTCCTATGCTTCTACCTACATAACTAACTAAGAATTACTCTTTAGAGACCTAAAGCCTCTTAAGAGGAAAAAGTAGATTAAGGTTAGGGATAGCTACTTAATAGCTACACATATTAGGAGTATAGTTATGGGTAGAAGGAAAGGCAAACAGATTGTATTGAAAGGTGTTCTCTTTATACCTAGGCTTAGAGTCAATCTTGTTTCTTAGAACCAGTTTAATAAGCAGTTTAGTGTTTAACTACTAAAATTTATACTTTACTTACCTAATAGAAAGCTAGTTGTCTAGACAAGGCTTTTAGGAGGAGTACTATTCATTAAGGAAATTAGCTAAGACCTGGATAAGCTCGTATATACATGCATCCCCTAGGACTCAATGAATGATAAAGCCTATACACTTGTAGCCTAGACTAATTAGGATTAGTAAGAGCTATGGTATAGAAGAGTTAGACACTTTAGAGAAGGAGTGCTAAAAGACCTTTACAAAGTAACTAACCTAAAGGACAAAATCCCTATCCCTACAAAGCATTAGCCCTATAGGGTGTGTTCTCTAGCTAAAATGAAAAAACATAGAGGTAAGGAGACTAAGAGGAAGCTAGCTAGGCTTTCCCTTATCTTAATTAATATCTGTAGACCATTACCTATCTCAAGACTAGGTTTCAAATAGTAGCTAGAGATTGTTGACAACTTTTTAAGAAAGAAGTAGGTATTCCTATTAAAATCAAGAGAAGATGTAGCAAATGCATTGTAGGGATAGAGAAGAAAAGCTAAATTGCAATTAGGGAATTAGCTTTAGGTAGTAAGAAGTAATGGAGCAAGAGAATTGCTTGCATTACTTAAGTAGTAGAAGAAAGAATCTAGAATCTCCTATTATATAACTAAAGCATACAACTTAATCCAAAATAGAGTTATAGAAAGGTTAATCTAGATATCTAAGGAGCATGTTAGGGCAATGCTAGAAGATTTAAACATACTAGTTGAATTCTAGCTAGAAGCATTAGCTGCCTATACTATTATAAGAAATGCTCTCCTAAATAGTCTAGATATAGATGGATTCAAAGTTTCACCTAATGAAGCTTTTACTAAAAAGAGACCCTCTACATTATACTTTAGGGTCTAGAGATGCAAAGCAGTTATGTATATAGACGCTAAATCTTAGCCGGCTAGGATGAGATTAGACAAGCTAATGAATAGAGGCAAAGATACTGTTTTCATTAGATATATGCCTAATACATTAAAGATATAGCTATTCTAGGAGCCTAATATGAAAGCTATAAGAGCTCACAACAATACTATCTAGTTTAAGAATAAGAAAGGAGGGGATATAACATTAAATGTTCCTAGACTTAACTAGCCAAGCTAAGCTCTAGTAAGGAACCTAGTTAGTAGACTAAGGAAGGAGAACCGGGATATTATTAAACCATTACAGGTCCGACTACCTCTACTACTAAAGGACATTAACCAATATTAGGTAATAGTTGATCTAGAAGAAAAAGAACAAAATGATGAACAGTAGGCCCCTAATTAGAGCTAAGAGAAACAGTAGGCCCCTAATTAGAGCTAAGAGAAACCTTAGTAAGATAACTAGGATGTTTAGGCTTAGGAGGGGAATTTAAAGAGAAGGAGATCAATCTCTAATAAAGGGTTAAGGGAAGAAAGAGTGCATAGTATAATTACAAGATCAACTATATAGAAGAGACTAAGAGAATTAGAGGAGGATGAGTTCCTAGAAGCTAAGCACTATAGGGCCTTTATCTGTATAATGAAAGACCTAGATCTAAGTATAGATTGGATAGATGAACTTCTAGAGTGTGTTTATAAGGTTATATTCCCTACCTTTATACTAGGGATTGTACAAAGATAGGAGGTTCTAATTCTAAGAACCTACCAAGAGGCAATACAAGATCCTAAATAGGGTTATATATAGGAAGATGCAATCTAGAAGGAACTAACTACGCTTAGAAGCAACCACACCTAGGATTAGGTAGTTCTACTAAAAGGAGTAAACCTAGTTACTTCAAAATAGGTGTTTAATGTAAAGAGACTAATTAGTAGAGCAATTAACAAGTTCAAAGCAAGACTAGTTATAAGGGGGTTCTCTTAGAAATTTAGGATAGATTTCTAGGAGACATTTGTACTAATAGTTAGGCATAATACACTTAGAGTGTTTATAGCTACTATATGTAAAAAGGACCTAGAGCTACACCAAGTGGATATGAACAATGCATTTACTAAAAGTACCCTACAAGAAGACATCTTTATAATCCTACCACTAGATGTAGAGGTTCTACAAGGTATAGCCCTAAAAATCCTAAGGAGCTTATATAGCCTAAAACAAGTAGTAAGAGACTAGAACAAGCTATGTATCTTAAAGCTAGAGGAAATAGGATTCTACTAGTTAGAGGTAGACCTATGTTTACTCATTTATAGAGGAAGGAACCTAATGGTCCTTACCTATATAGATAACATTCCTATTGTAGTACCAAAGCTAGAAGATGTTCTCTAGTTCAAGAAGGAACTAGGCAAGGTGTTCAAAATCAAAGACCTAGGTAAACCAACCAAAATTCTTAAGATAAAGCTTACTAGAGATAGAAAGAATAGTACTCTAAAGCTAGACTAGGAACACTATATCTAGGAAAACCTTGCTAAGTTTAGAATAACTAAAGAAATGGCCTACCTAACCTTATTACTACTTAACAGCTATAAGAGTCTAAGAAAATCTAACTCAAATGAAGAAAGGTGTAATAAGACTGAGTACTAAAGCTAGAATGGTATATAGATGTAGCTAATAACTATAACAAGACCTAACATTGCTTTTGCCCTTAGAAGATTAGGATTATATACATCAGATCTATCTAAGAGATATCTAAAAGCACTTAGAAAACTAGCTAGATACCTAAGATTATTCCTAAGTCTAGGGTTAATGTTTAGGAAGGGAGGAGGAAAGCTAATAGGATATTTAGACTCTAATTATGTAATAGACAAAGCTAATAGAGTCTCGATCCTTAGAAGTATCTTCTTTCTCTATAGATTATTAGTTTCTTAGATAAGCAAGAAGCAGAAGTTAGTTACTACATTAACTATAGAAGCTAAGTATATAGCAATAAATGTATGTACAAAGTAATCTCAATTCCTTACAGTACTCCTAAGGGAGATGGACTATGTATAGTTAGTAGGAGAATGCTTATTCTAACCATTAATTAAAGGAAATTCTAATACAGTGAATGAAGTTAGACCTATTCAGATCATGGGTAACAACTAGGCAGCTTTGACTCTTGTTAAAGATGCTCATACCTATAAGAGATCAAAACATATTAATATTAGTTTCAACAAGGTTAGAAATCTCTAGTAGTAAAGAAAGGTTGTAGTAGAATACACTCTAATAAAAGAGATAGTAGCCGATAGCCTAACTAAGCCAAAGACAGGGCTACAGTTCCAGGAATTCATTAGATAATTACAGTTAGCATAAAGGGACAAAAGTGCTTGCTCGGGGTTTGACTACAAATCCCGAGTAAGCAAACACTAGATCTAGGAATTAAACCTAGCAGATTGGATACACTATACTAATCTAGAAGCCATTGCATCTAATTGGCTAATTGAAGTTCTTATTAGATTATATTGGTTAGAATTAGGATTTGTAGACTAACTAATCTAAGTAGGAGTATTGGAATATACAGTCTAGTTAGTAACCTAGTAAGGGATACTAAGGCAGACTAGATTACATAATGACTATTATGTAACTAATCCAAGCTAACACCTTTTAGGTTTAGCTCCAACCTATAGACAATAACAACACACTTACTATTCCTACTTTAGCCCCTACTATTCCTTATAGCTTCTATTACAGTTTATGATCCATTTATACCTATCGGCCCTCCTTAGCTCGACACTATCGTCTATTTCTAGGTCTAGGCTTATACTTCTAACTTTTCTCTTAGATCTAATAGTTATCTATCCTTCTAAGTCCTTTAGGTCTTTTAGGTAGGTTACGTAACTCTAGCTCTTAGTTACTTGGTCTCTAAATGCCCTTACTTTCGTAATTGCTACTTGTTTTACCTTGCATAATATTAACTATACTATATAGGTACCTTAGTAGTTACTATACTTCCTTATTATCCCTTAGTACTCGTCTATTCTATATAGTCCTATACATTTTCTATATACCTATTCGGCTCTATAGTATTTTGCAATATACCTAAATTGTCTATACTTTAGGCATTGTATAGGTCTCTACTTCGGATTAAATTCCTCTATAGTAAGAAGGGTACCTTAGGATACTAGGCCCTTCTATATTATTTCCCTTACTTAGGCTAAGCTCTATATATTTAGGATAATAGAGGAGTATGTCTTGCCTTCTATTACGTTTCGGCTTTTTAGCTAGGCTACCTAAGATATCCTAAGGTATAGATAGAGTCTTCCGTTCTCTTCCTATATCTTATAGATATAGCTTAGGTCCTTAGGATTAAATCCTATAGTCCTAAAACCGTATACTAGTACCTAGTGTATTAGAGCCTCTATCGTAGTACTAGGGAGTGTCTTCTATATCTACCCTAGTTCGTTTGTTAACTTGTCTTTAGCTAGTTTAGATACTATAAAAACCCTTAGGTTACTACTCTTAAGTTTCTTAATAGCGATTATCCCTAGGTCTTTAAGTCCCTATAGTATCTCTTAGTTAGTATAGCCTTTTATCTTTTCTTACTCTTCCTTATAGCTAATCCTTATTATTATAATTATATAACTTTCTAGGAGGATCCTCTATATACTTAGTATAGCTAGCTAGCCTTAGAAGGTAGCCTATACCTATATTCTTAGTTCGGGTACTTTCGTAGTAGTTTAGAGGCTCTATAGATAGGTTTAGAGGATGTTTATAGTATTAGTATCCTTTAGTTAGTATAGGAGCTAGGTCTAAGCCTACTAGAGGAGGGAGAGGAGGGATAGGAAATCTAGGGCCTAGGGAGTATCTAGTGCCTTTTAGATATCTTCTATTAGGGTTTGTAGGTTCTTTTAGATATTTCTATTCGCTTTTAGCTAATTAGGCTAGTCTTTCGGGCCTTTAGGGCCTAGTTTAGGTATTAGTTAGCCTTTAGGCTAGCTTTAGGGTAGAGGCTAGATCCCTCCCTCCCTCTACCTTTCCTCGGATCTACTATCGCGATATTGTTTCTAGAGAGGTATACTCGTGTCTCCTATACTCGTAGGCGCTAGCGCCTTAGCCTAGGAGTTAGACATGTTTTTTTAAGTCTAGTTACTTTAGTAGTTCGATAGGGATATATAGTAGAATAGGTTAATAGATAGACTAGGGAATATATCTAATAGGGAGGACTAATGCCTAAATTATAGTAGATGTACTAGAGGTAGGATATATAATAGGGAAACTAAGTAAAGAGGAGGCAAGTAGCCTAATAGGGCTAATAGTTCCCTATAGCCTAGTAAGAAGGAATAAAAGGCAAGGAACTATACTAAGGATAATTAAGGAAGTAGAGTATAATAGTAACCCTAATTAAGACTAAATACATTAGTCTAAATATATATCTAACGAGAAGGAGAGTTCTAGGCAAGATACTAGAATACATATATAGATATAAGGCCTAGATACTAAAATATATTATACTCTTCTACCTAGAGAGACAAAGGATAAGGAACTAACTCCTTTAAAAAATAGGATTACTATAGTAGGAGATTACCTAGACTAAGAAAGGCTTAAATAAAGTAACTAGATAGATAATTAAGGAAGGCCTCCTTAAGTAGTTCCCCTTTATAAAGGAGGAACTAGAGAGGGAGGAAGATAGAAAATAGGAATAGGAGCCTAGTAAGAGGAAGGAGCTATAGAGATCCTCTCTATATCCTATAGTCTAACTATATACAAAAGGTAGGGATAGAATCCTATATAGTAGGAAAGAGAGGAAGGGTTTTGTACTAGAGGCTATAGGCTAAGGGCTTTTACCTACAAAGGTAGATAGAGATAGCTACCTATCTAGTACATAGAATAGTATAGTAATACAAGAATTTATAATAATAATATATACTTAATTATTATATATAGCTAATACTACTAACTACGGTACTTAGCGTAATCCTTTAAGATTCAAATATATAGCTAAAGAAGATCTATATTCTATTTAGCTAGTATACCGTAATAGTAAACCTATCTATATAATCTACTTAAATACTAGACGTCCTAGTAGGTTAGTTCGGGTTGGGTTTAGGTTCAAAACCGAACCCAACCCATTTGTCTAGGTCTAATCTTAGGGAACCGGAAGTTTGTCTAGGTTTAAACCTAAAAATTCAATAGGTTTATAGCGAACAATAGAAATATTAGAAAGGCGGAAATTGCAAAATATCGAGATAGAGAACATATTGTCATTTATGTATACTACTATTATCGTAGTCCTAAAGGATAAACTAGTTATTTCTTCTATATATACTACTAGTATCGTAGTCCTTAAGGATAGAGTAGTTATTTCTTTCTATAGCATAGCGCTAATAGCTACCCTTCCGTTCCTTTATTACGTACGACGGTTCTTATATGGATTCTCGCTAACGTCTACATCTCTAATAAAGATACTATAGCCCTTTAGAAGCAAACTTAGTATAACAATGTCCTTCTACTAAATAGTGACACGCTTAGTATAGACGGCTAGTAGGTTAATAGCTATCTAGAGTTAGTATATATTAAGGACGTTAGGGAGCAATATATACTCGAAGAAAGTTATAAGGTATACTTTAGAGGCCTTACGTAATACCTCGATAGTATTGAACTAAATACGGAACTAGCTAGCGCCGGTAATACTAGTATCGTAGATTAACTATTTAATTAGTCTCTAGAATAGCGCTCGCGGGATTATAAGGTCGGTAAACATTTGCGTAGTCTTGATCTACTATAGTGCGTTTTCTAAAAGATAATTAGTTACGGCCGGCTATACGGCCGGCTATAC